>CAUYLG010055360.1:0-24163 GCA_963573385.1 Cacajao melanocephalus | reverse complement strand
TTATATTTCTCCCCACATTATCCCTCCCCACCCTCCCCACCCACCACTGGCCCTCCCCTAGTTCCTCCCAACTGACCGTAGTGTGTGATGCTCCCCTCCCTGTGTCCATATGTTCTCATTGTTCAACACCTGCCTATGAGTGATACCATGCAATGTTTGATTTTCTGTTCTTGTGTCAGTTTGCTGAGAATGATGTTTCCAGATTTATCCATGTCCCTATGAAGGACACAAACTCATCTTTTTTTATGGCTGCGTAGTATTCCATGGTATAAATGTGCCACATTTTCTTTATCCAGTGTATTGTTGATATACATTTGGGTTGGTTCAGGTCTTTGCTATTGTGAACAGTGCCACAATGAACATACGTGTGCATATGTCTTTATAATTGAACAATTTATAATTCTTTGGGTATATGCCCAGTAATGGGATTGCTGGGTCAAATGGAATTTCTATTTCTAGGTCCTTGAGGAATCGCCACACTGTCTTCCACAATGGTTGCACTAATTTGTACTCCCACCAACAGCGTAAAACTGTTCCTATTTCTCCACATCCTCTCCAGCATCTGTTGTCTCCAGATTTTTTAATGATCGCCATTCTAACTGGCATGAAATGGTATCTCAATGTGGTTTTGATTTGCATTTCTCTAATGACCAGTGATGATGAGCATTTTTTCATGTTTGTTGGCCTCATAGATGTCTTCTTTTGTAAAGTGTCTGTTCATATCCTTCACCCACTTTTGAATGGGCTTGTTTGTTTTTTTCTTGTAAATCTGTTTTAGTTCTTTGTAGATTGTATGCCTGTATTTTCATCAGGTATTGAAATGCAAAAAATTAGGTGTATAAGGCAGGGAGAGAAAAAATAGGATTATTCAGTCATAACCAGAAATTCCTGAGTGTTGAATGGTAGGAATTGGGCAAAATTGCAAGGGTAAGATTTTTGTTTTGTTTGTTCTTTAGATTTAATGGGGTGTATGTTGATGTTTGTTTCATAGCAGTGAGGTCTAGGCTTCTAGTGTGTCCCCATCACCTGAATAGTGAACATTGTACCCTATAGGTAATTTTTCAGCCCTCATGTCCTTCCCCTGACCTCTTTTTGGGGAGTCCCCAGTACATGCAATATTTTAAGACGTGTGTACCATGTGTAATGATCAAATCAGGATAATTGGGATAGCCATGATCTCAAACATTAAATTTTTCTTTGTGTCTGAAGCATTACGTTTCTTCTAGTTATTTTAAAATATACAATAGATTATTAACTATAATTTTACAACTCTATTATCAAGTACTAGAAATTATCTGTATCTAACAATATTTGTTTCTCCCATGTGGATATGATGCCTATATTATTCCTAGTGGCAACCGAGCTCCTCTGCATATTCATATGTACACACCGTTTAGCTCCCGTTTAAAAGTGACAACATATGGTATTTGATTTTCTGCTTCTGAGTTATTTCACTCAGGATAACAGCTTTCAGCTACATCTATATTGCTGCAAAAGATATGATTTCATTCTTTTTTATGACTGCATATTATTCCATGGTGACACAAAGGACTACCAGTTTATGACAAAAAAGAAAGGTACATTTGTATGAACAACCTGAAATGCTATAGTAGAATATTTAACTCTTAAGTTAGTATGTAATTGATTTTTAACTTTTTTAGATTTAGATTCAGGAAGCTGCAGTTTTGAATATTGTTAATATGTTGATGTCAGGGCTCAAGTTC
This sequence comes from Cacajao melanocephalus, assembly GCA_963573385.1. Lineage (NCBI taxonomy): Eukaryota > Metazoa > Chordata > Mammalia > Primates > Pitheciidae > Cacajao > Cacajao melanocephalus. Next base: position 22,439 of record CAUYLG010055360.1, on the reverse strand, counting down.
TCAAAATTTAAAACAAAAGGAAAAACTGGTTATTACTTATCTCTTTCAGCTCAAAATTTTATGAAATTATGAGATCCCATCTTTTACTACTGAGGCGATTGTTTCTAACAATATATAACAAGCAATAGATTTGAATTTAAAACATTATATCATAGGTAACTGGTCTAAGAATACTTAAATTGAGGAAAAACCCTTTCTTATCAAAATAAAAGGTGTTTGAAATGATACTTTTTAGTTTTTTAGTTTATATAGTATATACATTGTTGGAGGAAGTTTTCTCTTCCTGCCAATATTATACTCTGATGGTGTTTAAATTCCCTAAAATGATTTAACATGAAAATGCAAATATTTATACACACACACACACACACACACATACACATATACGTATATATATGTTTTTCACAATATGTACCACATAGTGGTCATAACAAAGCCATCTTATAAAAGTAAGGCTGTGATATTGTTTGACTGTGTTCTCACCCAAATCTCATCTTGAATTGTAGTTCCCATAATACACGTGTTGTGAGAGAGACCTGGTAGAGATAATTGAACTATGGAAGTGGTTTCCCAATTCTGTTCTTGTGATAGTGAGTTTGTTCTCACAAGATCTGATGGTTTTATAATGGGCTTCCCTCTTCACTGGGCACCTATTCTTTAAACTAACACAGGCTGTTTCTTAGAATTTGATAGCCTTGCTCAAGTTTTCAACTTGGTAAATGTAAGAATTAAAAGTAATAATTTATGTGAAACATAATGAGTTCAACACATAGTAATTCTACCAAATATTAGCTCATGATATTTTGACTAGATATGAATTCATTGCTCTTTTAAAGAAAGAAACTAAAGTTTGGTTGAATTAAGTATTACTTCTAGTATCCAGAATTAGCTAGGTTTAAAATCTATTACTGAGTAAACTGAGTAAATAAAGCATCACTCAGATACTGAAACCAGACAAACATATTACGTGAAAAGAAAAAAACATGGGAGTGATAGAGACCATTATTTCTCATGGACATAGACACAGAAAAAAATCCATCATAAAATGAAAGTAAGTTGAATTCAAAATCAATAATGCATTTTGATTAAGTAGCATTTATTTCAGAAATGCAAAGTGGGTTCTGCATTTGAAAACTAATTAGCATAATTTACAGATTAACAAGCAAAAAAAGAACATATATGTAGATATATACATAAACATACACAAATATACACACATATATTTTCAATAGAGAAAAAGCAATTGAAAAACTACCATATACATTTATTTTAAAAATTGCTTAGAGAAATAAGAATAAAATAGATCTTGCTTGATCTGATAAAGGATGTTTGATGAAATACGTGATAATAAGATGCTGAATGCTTTCTCCTCTTCCAATTTTTGATGAAGCTTTAATTCTCATAGGAAGTAGTAGATTGTCGAGCTTCAGAAACAGGCTGTGGAGTCAGATTTACCTGGGTATGAAGCCAGATTCTACTGCTTTCTACTTTTTGTTACTCTTTGACAAATAATTTAGTCTAAGTTTCAGAGTCTTTGTTCATAAAACAGAAATAAAATACTTCATTTATTTGTGTTTTTAAAATAAAATATACACTAGTCCAGTCTATGGTATGTCATCAGTGTTTGACATGTTACTTAAAAAAACAAGAGATTTTTACTGAGCATTATGTAGATTTGGGGGAAAAAAAGGTAAAGAGATTCAAAGAAATCAATGTGTAAGAACCAGGCAAGTACTGAGGAGGTTTTACAATTATTTTTTTTTGTTTTTGCTCATCAAAGAGTTAAATTACTAATAGCACATTTGCAGTCATATTGTTCAACTCCAAAATCCTATTTAGGATTTCTGGATATAGCAGGGCAACCTCCCTGCTAGTGAGTCAGATATGTCTTGGCAAGCAAGCTATTTACTACTCCTCATAAGTCCACATAGGTTACAGGTTATAATTTAGACAACTGTATGGGGAAACTAAGTGTGGTCAGTAGTGATATAACACATAGCATGAATATTCTAATTTGAAAAAGCTCATTTACTCAAATGTGTATACATTTTGAATAATGAATTGTCATCCGTAAGAAATGTCACATATGTTGTCTATCCAAGTCACAGTCCAAATGAATGAAAGCACTATTTTTCACTTGTGCCTAAACAAAATTGTAAATAAGAATATTTTAAAGTAAAAGTAGTTTACCTGAAAGTTTTATTATTTTAGGAAAAACTTTCTTGAACTTGTTTATTTAATAATACATTACCTGTCCACACATTTAAAATTTCTTGATATTATTAAAGTGAGATTCTGATAATTTTTTATGCCTCAGTGATACATCTTGTGGCATTAGAAATACAGTTTGTTTACCTGCTTTATAAGCTTAATGAGAATAAACATTGGTATTCTTTAATACTAGGTGTTTAATAAAATTTTATCCAAAACAGCAAAGTCACTTGCTTCATGCAGTCTGAGGAGTCAATATCAAATCCGAATAAGAATTTATTTAATTTTAGTCCAATTTATTATGTCACTATAAAAATGGCTAAGGAAAATCAATGTAATAATTTTTATTTATGAAAAACAGATACTATGATAAGAAATAATAGTGAAAATAACATTTTAAAGATCAGTGAAAGTCTTAGTGTTACTAGCAGACTTTTTATTTTTTTAAACTGGAAGAAGCAAACTAGTTGAAACAAACAGTAGGCTCTTGTTTCTAATAATTCACTTCCAGAATAAATTAAAATGAAATAGTTTTCTAATGTGAGGTAGAGTTGTGGGAAAGTTGGACAAGTAAACAAAAGGAGTCATCTGATGGCAAGATAGAATGAGTAGGCTGGAAAAGAAAGAAACATAAAATGTCAAAACTTTGAGCCAGAACTCTGTTGCTATTGTGTGTGAATAATATTTTGAAACCAGACCTATTCTGTTGGCTTTTATTAGAACCAGCTAAAGACAGAGCCAGAATTAGTCAAGCCATGTTCCAGGAGTTGCTATTAATACACACCCTTTACTACACACAGCCATCTCTACACTTAATGTGCCAAGACAATGAGAATAATCTGTTTCCTTGGTACTGACAATAAGAAAAAAGTGGTAAGTAGGCCAGATGCAGTGGCTCAGCCTGTAATCTCAGCATTTTGGAGGCTAAAGTGTGTGGATCATTTGAGGTCAGGAGTTGGAAGCCCTGTCTCTACTAAAATTATAAAAATTAGCCAGGTGTGGTGGCACTCACCTGTAATTCCAGCTACTGGGGAGGCTGAGGTAGGAGAATCACTTGAATGTGAGAGGTGAATGTTGGAGTGAGCCAAGATTGTGCCAGTGCACTCCAGCCCAGGCAACAGAAAGAGACTCCACTCCCCTCCACTCAAAAAAAGAAAAAAGTGATAAGTAAATTTGCCCATTGAACATGTATGTTAAAAAATGTCTGATGGGCCAGGGGCATGGTGCCTTATGGCTGTACTCCGAGCACTTTGAAAACCAAGGAGGGAAGATTGCTTGAACACAGGATCAGCCTGGGCAACATAGTGAGACCTCATCTCTATAAAAAAAAAATTTAAAAATTAGCCAGCTATGATGGGATGTGTCTGTAGTCCCAGCTACTCTGGTGGCTGAGGTGGGAGGATTACTTAAGCCCAGCAGGTCAAGACTGCAGTGAGCCATGATCATGCCACTGCATTCCAGCCTGCATGACAGAGTGAGACCATGTCTCAAAAAAAGTAACATAAACTAAATTTTTTAAAATATAAGTAAATGAAAAATGTTTGATGAATGTGTTGAGTGCATGAGGTTAGATTAGAAAACATTACAGTTTTTTTTTTCCTTTGCCCCCAATTATTTTTAGCTAATTCAGGGGCCACATGGAACAGTATCCATTATAAGTGATGCAATTTTAGAAGCAGTCATTTCAAATGCCATAGACATTTGAATTAACATTTTCTCCTATTTCATAATTACTTAATTATTACCAATTAAGAGCATGGCATGAGCATATGGTGGCTTCCCATCTGCTCATTTCTTCCTCTCAGTTTATTATTGCCATTTGTTTAGTTATTGGTGACAGTGTTTAACCAAATCAAGCTAATTAATAACAATCCAGTGAGTCAAAGTCCTTCTTGCCTATCATGCTCATTCCTCAGCAGCTGATTTCCACAATATGATTGATCAGGTAGCATGCAACATTTTGGAGACTTACACCATTTTGGCGATAGATGCATTTGAAGATTTTCAAATGTATGTCATTCCTAGTTCCTGAAAGTCACATTTCTTTGATTATGCCAAAGATTTGCATATTCTTTTCCTTGATGTTTTTCAGGTTTTATATTATGCAAATAAAAAGTATAGATCCCTCTGTGTATGTGTTACTTTTTTGTCTTAAATAGAACATAAACATTTTTTATAGTGCATTATACACTTGAGAGGAAATGTTATATTGAATACTAGCTCTTCCCTGGTGAGAATCACTGCTAAATTTTTCTCTGATAATGTGCTGCTGCTTCTGAAAAAAAATTCTTTAGGGATATATGCTGTGCATTAGTTACCAGCTTAGGTGGAAGTGGGTGGAGATACACACAGACAAACACATACTATCATACATATATTAAAGAACTATTTTGTTATTTTTATTAAATGTTCAATTAAAGTAATCACGAAAATTAAAGTACTGATATTAACTCTATCTATACATCAGTTCCTTACATTTAAGAAAAAGAAACTTAAAATTCAGCTCCAACTGACTAGATGGATAATTGGACTAAGAAACTCCAATCTTGTCTCCCAAGTTTTACCTTTTCTCAGGGCTCTCTTAGACCAAATTTCTGGTGTGTATGTGTGTGTGTGTATATATGTGTGTGTGTGTGTGTGTGTGTGTATAATATGTCAACAGAGCTGTACCTGAATAAAGCTCTAAAAAATACAAGTTAATAATGCTTAATGAAATATGCTAACATTATTGACTATAAGCAATACTAAAGTCATAGTTCTCATTCTCAAGTAGCTGATGACAAAAAATAGAAATGTAGATATTACAACAGCCATGTTATACAGATAAACTCTGTGACAGTGGCCTAAAACTAATGAACATACGCGTACTTACTCTTTGTTATTTTATTTCCAACATTCTGTTTTAAGGCCAACCTCCTTGGTCTTGCAAAGTGTTAGGAGTACAGCCGTAACCCACCATGCCCCTGGCCCATCAGACATTTTTAATGTACATGCTCAGTGGGTAAATTTACTTATCACTTTTTTCTTTTCTGGTTGGGGGAGGAGTGAGGGGTAGAGTCTCTTTCTGTTGCCTGGGCTGGAATGCATTGGCACAATCTTGGCTCACTCCAACATTCGCCTCTCACATTCAAGTGATTCTCATACCTCAGCTTCCCCAGTAGCTGGAATTACAGGTGAGTGCCACCACACCTGGCTAATTTTTATAATTTTAGTAGAGACAGGGTTTCCAACTCCTGACCTCAAATGATCCACCCACCTTAGCCTCCAAAGTGCTGAGATTACAGGCTGAGCCACTGCATCTGGCCTACTTACCACTTTTTTCTTATTCTCGGTACCAAGGAAACGGATTATTCTCATTGTCTTGGCACATTAAGTGTAGAGATGGCTGTGTGTAGTAAAGGGTGTGTATTAATAGCAACTCCTGGAACATGGCTTGACTAACTCTGGCTCTGTCTTTATCTGGTTCTAATAAAAGCCAACAGAATAGGTCTGGTTTCAAAATATTATTTACACACAACAGCAACAGAGTTCTGTTATTAAATTGGTCAAACAGTATTATCTTTAAAAACAGTGTGAAAACTGACTAGCACATTATAATTAAGTGATTTTAAAAGAACATTGGTGATTTATAGACTGAAAAATGAGAAACACAGGCCCAAGATTTAGTACATCTCTGGAATGTGGGAATAACATGTCAAATGCACTTTTAATGTTGAAATGTATCAAAATAAGCAAATATAAAATTATATGATTGTATGATTTTTTAAAATGAATTGTAATGCTAGGTAGGACAAGGCATTTCTCTTCATTCCACATTTGCTGAAATACTTTTAAACATATTATCAGAAAAGTATAAATAGTATAAGTGTGCCAATTTTTGAATACTTATAGTTAACATATTAATGTATTAGCAGAAGCCATTGATAATAAATGAGGCCTTTTTGAAAGAGATAACTGAATAGTGAAGAACTGGCTATACGTTATCATAGGAAGTGTGTTCTTATAAATGGCACAGAAGCATTTCAGTACCAATAACAATGAAGAGTGATGCTTAAATGAATTATTCAGGTATTATCACAGTCTAAAAGCCAAGTCCAAAGAGAAAATCCTATTCATTCTTAATGATATTGATTCCAAACTCATCTTAAGATGTTACATCTTTAGCACTTACATTTTCAGTAGCATAAGTAACTATTCAAGTCCTTGGTAAGCTTTAGTCTATATTATACTTTAATATAATGGCTTTATAGTTACTGAGCCTTTTCTATACTAGATTTTTATTTTAGTTTTGCTGTAGACTTTCTGCTTAGGTTTCATTATTTCAGTTTTTAGACTTCTGTCTCATTCATCTAGCAACTGTTTTTTCATTTGACATTTCTCACCCTGCTTTTTATTTTAAAAAAGTCTTGAATAGAATTTTGAGATTATTTAGAGCAACATAGCTTGGAAAAAAATCAATTGAATTTCTATCCTAGACTTTGACAGAAACTATAGCCCTTATTGTAAATGTTAGACCAAGATATATTTTATCACTGATAGGAAATAAATTTAGCAATATAGAGATATAGATTTGCCTTAAAAATGTTTATTTTTATAGGTACGCATAGGTGTGGAAAAGCAGATAATCATAGGTGTGCAGTTTTATTTCTGGATTCTCTATTGTTTCATTGGTCTATGAGCCTATTTCTGTATCAGTACCATGTTGTTTTGATCACTGTAGCCCTGTAGTGTAGTTTGAAGTCTGGTAATGTGATGTCTCCAGTTTTGTTGTTTTTGCTTAGGATTGCCTTGGGTATTAAGGCTCATTTTTTATTCCATATCAGTTTCAAAATAGTTTTTTCTAGTTATGTGAAGAATGTCATTGGTAATTTATTAAGAATAACATTGAGTTTTTAAATTGCTTTGGGCAATATGGCCATTTTAATGATACTGATTCTTCCTATCCATAAGCATTAGTCATCTGATCTTTGACAAAGCTGATAAAAGCAAGCAATGGAGAAAAGACTCTCTTTTCAATAGATTGTGCTGGGGAAACTGGCTAGCCATATACAGATGATTGAAACTAGACCTCTTTCTTACACCATATACAAAATTCAACTCAAGATGGATTATAGATTTAATGTAAAACCCCAATCTACAAAAACCCTGGAAGATAACCTAGGCAATACCATCCTGGACAAAGGAACAGGCAAAAATTTTATGACAAAAATGCCAAAAGAAATTGAAACAAAAGCAAAAATTGGCAAATTGGATCTAATTAAACTAAAGAGCTTCTATACAGGAAAAAAAAATTGCAATGATGCAAACAGACAACCTACAGAATAAAATATTTGCCAACTATGCATTTGACTAAGGTCTAATATCCAGCTTACAAGAGTAAAACAACCCCATAAAAAAGTGGACAAAGGACATGAACATACACTTCTTAAAACAAGACATATATGTGGCCAACATGCATTTAAAAAGCTCAACATCACTGATCATTAGAGAAATGCAAATCAAAACCACAGTGAGATACCATCTCACACCAGTCAGAATAGCTATTAATAAAAGGTCAAAAAATAATAGATGCTGGCAAGGCTGCAGAGAAACAGAACACTTATACACTATTGGTGGAAGTGTAAATTAGTTCAACCATGGTGGAAAGCAGTGTGATGATTCCTCAAAGAGTTAAAAGTAGAACTACCATTTGAACCAGCAATCCCATTACTGGATATACCCAGAGGAATATAAATTGTTCTATGGTAAAGGCACATACACACAAATGTTCATTGCAGCACTATTCACAATAGCAGACATAGAATCAACCTAAATGCCCATCGGTGACAAATTGGATAAAGGAAATGTGATACACATACACCATGGAATACTATAAAACCATAAAAAATGAGATATCTTTTGTGGGAACATGGATAGAATTGGAGGCTCTCATCCATAGCAAACTAACATGGGAACAGAACACCAAATAATTAATGTCCTCACTTATAAAAGGAAGCTAAATGATGAGAACTCATAAGCACAAAGAAAAGAATAACAGATACTGTAATGTCTGTCTGAGGGTGGAGGGTAGGAGGAGGAAGAGGTGAATAAAAAATAACTATGGGGTACTAGGAGTAGTACCTGGGTGTTGAAATAATCTGTACAACAAACTCCTGTCACACTAATTTACCTATATTAAAAAGTTTCATGTGTATCCCTAAACCTAAAATGAAAGTTAAAAATAAGTAAGATTATTCCAAAAGACAAATTATTTTCTTCTCATTTATAAGATGATAAAGTTGAATGACGTTAATGTGTCTCTATCTTACTAAAACAGAATATAACTTTTAATAAACTTGAATTCAACAAATTTCACTGATTACAGAAAATTCTTTAATTTCGAATTTCAGATCCAGATTTTTCCACAGAAATTTAATTTATATAAATATTTTCTTATTAGTCATTTATTCTTTATAGACAGGGTCTCACTATAGTTCTCAGGCTGATCTGCAACTCCTGAGCTCAAGGGATCCTCGTACCTTAGCTTCCTGAGTAGATGGGACTAAAGCCATGCACCACTGTACCTGGCTTAATTTATAGATTAATAAATATAGAATAATACTTCACAGCATGGTTCACTGTGGTACATGTTGCATTTGAGAGTATTTTACAAAATTGCAAATTCTTTTCATATGCGCACTGTATTTTCTTCTCTTTTCTATTAATAATGGCAATAGTAATGCATCCAAAGACTGTGAAATCACATTGGTACTCTTCACACTGTGAGCTCTCTGCTTGAATTCACAGAACTGCAACCCTACATTCCTAATCTGACTGCATGATGTGGAAATGTTGCCCAGTGACTTGGGGTTAATAACACTTTCTCACAGAATCGTAATTAGCTTATTTTGTTTCAAACATCAAGAGTGTGAGTTAGATAAAGGTGGGAACTAGGCTGGAAGCCATTCAAAAGCCTAGATGACCCTTGACATATTAAAGGGAAATAATTTAATTTGAACATTGCCATACAGAGGCTATTCCTGTTTTTCGTTTTGTTTTGTCTGATTTTCCAAGGTGGCAATTTGGAGGCATTGTTAGCATGCCTCTTCCACTTGGAAAGATAGAATCGTGTGGAGATTCATGATCTACACTTTGCTTCCAAGAAGCAACACAGGAACTTGGCAGGAATCCTGGAAGAAACCACAGACCTTTCTATAGAGGTAGCAGGTTGCAGCTTACACTGTGAGTCAGGTGGAAAACTGTGGAACCTGGCAATCCAGGCCACCAGGGAAGTCCCTAACGCTATCTAGTGCTGAAGTTCATTTAGTGAGTGGTGGGGAGTATATGAGAAAGAGCAGCATTGAGAGGTGCTTTCTGAGCATTCCCAGTCTCTGCTGGGGGTGAAGGGAATCCATTCTTTTTTTTTTTTTTTTAAACTTTTAAGTTCAAGAGTATAAGCACAGGTTTGTTATATAGATAAACATGTTATGGGGGTTTGTTGTACAGACTATCTTATCACCCAGTTATTCAGACTAGTAGCTATTAGTTACTTTTCCTGATCATTTCCCTCCTCCACTCCATCCTCCGATAGGCCCCAAGGCATGTTGTTCCTTTCTATGTGCCCAAGTATTCTCATCCTTTAGGTCCCACTTACAGGTGAGAATATGCAGTATTTGGTTTTTCTGTTCTTTGTTAGTTAACTATAGATAATGGACTACAGCTCCATCTGTGTCCCTGCAAAGAACAGGATATCTTTATTTTTTATGACTGCATAGTATTCCACGGTGTGTATGTAGCACATTTTCTTTATCTAGTCTATTATTAATGATTATTTAGGTTGATTCCATGCCTTTGCTATTGTGAAGAGTGCTTGAAGACACTGTGGCAATTCCTTAAAGACAGAAAAACCATTTGATCCAGCAATCCCATTACTAAGAATACACACAAAGGAATATAAAGGGAAATATTATAAAGGGAAATCATTCTTAATCCTAGCTCATACGGGACCTCCCAGAATCTGCCAGCTAACTGAGGCAGTGGTCACAGGTTGAAAGAAGCTCCGAACTGAGATTCGCAAAATAATCTTGAATGGGAATCAACCCCCTTGGCCAGAACTGAGGGGCAAGTGGGAAGTGTGCTGCAGCCAAGAGCACAGGAGGCGGGTGCCACTGCTTCGTGGGGAGAGGCATGGTCTGAAAGCCTGGTTTCTGTTGTCCTGGGGAAGGCTTATGGCCTAAGGCAGTTTTCATTTCTGAGTGCAGCCTGCCTGAACCTAGCTAGCTGTTTCTAGTGGAACATTGTGGGTATGAGACCTGACTTTCCAAGTGCACAAGGGCTGTGTTGGACTTACGGCCACCTGCTTCTTTCTACTCCCTGTGTGGGCTATTCTGTACAGCAATGGCAGCTGTGCTCTTCCCTAGAACATTACTCCAGTGGCCAGAGAACTGCCCTCAAATCCCCCACTAGGACTGCTACTTGTTCTGCATGTGGAGATCCAAACTGCAGACCTGCCTGACCCAGCCCCCACCTAGCATTGCTCCTTCAACCACCCAGGTGGCTTAACACAAAGGACAGAAACTTTTGGATATGTAGGCAAAAGATAAAAGAGAATAGTTGTGAGGCATTGCTATTTGGGGGAAAAAGAGAATAAAGGGTTCAGTGACAGAGAACTGCATATTGGCTATCCATTTCTGTAACAATGACTAGTCATCTCTTGCTTGTCCTGTAAGTACCACTCAAATGGACTCTGGAACAACTGTTCACAATAGCAAAGACTTGGAACCAACTCAAATGCCCATCAATGATAGACTAGATAAAGAAAATGTGACACATATACACCATAGAATACTATGCAGACATAAAAAGGATGAGTTCATATCCTTTGCAGGGACATGATGAATCTGGAAACTGATTCCTTCTCAGCAAACTGACACAGGAAAAGAAAACCAAATACCGCATGTTCTCACTCATAAGTGGGTGTTGAACAATGAGAACACAGGGACACAGGGAGGGGAACATCACACACCAGGGCCTGCTGTGGGGTAGGGGCTACAGGAGAGATACCATGTGGTGGGAAATTGGGGAGGGATAACATTAGGAGAAATACCTAATGTAGATGACGGGGGGTTAGATGAGCAACCACCGTGGCGTGTGTATACCTATGTAACCTACGTGTTCTGCACATGTATCCTAGAACTTAAAGTTTAATAATAATCATAACAAAAGAATGGTTCACTTAAGATATCTTTTTCTGTGTTGCACTAAATGGTGGTATACATCTCTGAAGAACAGACTAAAGTGGTGGACTGAAATGATGCCATTCAAAAACCAATCTCTTCTTTTATGAAATAGTGAAAATAGCATGGAGGAACAAAATAAGCGGAGTGATTATATAAAAAGCAGTGAAAGTTTATCTTTCACTAGATATCTACTATTAATAGTACTATTATTTTACTAGATATCTAATAAGTAACTTAATAGGCATCTAATAAGTACCTTAATAGATACTGAGTGCATCTACAGAGGGCCAGGAACAAGGATGTCTCTTTGACTACCCCATAGCAGGTCAGTTTTCATCTTTTGCCACTGACAAACTGGAACAGACCCTTAAACCTTGTATTCTTCTACCTACAAGTTTAGCCTATCCAAGTGAATTCATCTTGGATTTCCGAAGGATAACATCCACTTAAATAAAAGCTAAAAAAAAAAAAAAAAAAAAAAATCAAAAAACTTCATTTTGGAGAATTCAATAATTTGATCTACACAGTTGAAAAATAAGAATAGATAATCCTATTGAAGTGGAAAATATGGAAAATATAATCACAGAAGTAATGAAAAACTTTAAGAAGAAAAGCAATAAAATTAGAGTTCAAAAACATGATTTTCAAATTAAAACATACAACTGATATTTTTTGAAGATATGTCACTGCTAATAACCAAGTTAACGTTCTAGTGCATCCACTTGAAGAATGTATCAACAAATATTTAAAAAAACAAAATACCCACACAAAATATGGATAATAATGTGAGAAAAGGAGAGAAAGATTAACACCTCTTCACTGAGAACAACGTAATTGAAAGGTATCACTGAGCCAATGCAGGAAACTTCCTAAAGAAATTTCTGAATCCCAGTGATTCAAAATGAGTAGGTTACTTGTTATAAAAAAAAAAAAAAAATCAAACTAGTGTTGAACCTTACATCTGGAAATTAGGAGGAAGCTAGAACATAATATAAACAGTTTTATAATGGCTTTAAAATAGAAAATCTATGATTGAAGCATTTAATACCTAACAATATATTATTATCACAGGAGATGAAGAAGAAAAAACACCCTGCTCTTATATTATTGTTCATATTTAAATTTGTATTATTCCAAAAGACAATTTGAAGATTTAATGTGGATATTGAGAAGCAGCAACAGATAATATAAAAAAATCAAAAACAGTTATTTAAATTGCTTAAAAATAAGAATTAAAGCTGAAATTAATGATAAAGCAAATAAAATGATATTAATAATAAACTAAATAACCAAAGCAAAAGTTGATTCATTGGGATGAATAATACATAATCAAAACTGATAATTCATTTGTTGTTTATTTAATATTTATCTTTTTAAATTTTACTATTTTATCCCAAATGTATACAGAGGTGCTCTCAATTAAAGACAGGCTTTTTCTTACTTGCTTTATAGTAAATTATAGGCATATTGGCTTCCTTTGCCCCACACTTTATCTGTGGGTCAACATAAAAAAAGCCAGATAGAAAAATCTCCTACCTCATACTTGAATAGCTGTCACTTCATATCTGAGGGATGGAGAACAATGAATTTTCTCCGTTTATATATAGTAGTTAGACCATCATCCCTGTGGCCTCCTGGAAAAATTTAAAAAAATAAAAATAAGGACTTTTTGCTCGTGTGAGAAGTTTGGGAAACATCTTGAGTTCTCCCCTTATATGATTGAATGTAAACAAGTCTTTCCAAGGACTAGGTAAGCCCCAAGTGTCTCTAACCAGCTGGAGAGGATGTCAGGTCTTTCCCACCTTTTGAAATGAAAATCTACTAGGGAGAAAGACTTAAATTCCTAGCGCCTTGAGGATGAGCCTAGAGACCTAATCTAGACTGTAACCATTTGGCCCTTAAAACAGAACAATTAAGTAGACAGAAGCCTAGAAAGCTAATTCTCCTGGTATGTGAAGAGTAAAGTGCTTCTAGAAGAAGTGAAAACAAACATTCCTTATCTTTGTATCATATACACTTTTACCACTGTTACCTCTCCTGAGGCTAAGCCTCCTTACAGGAGCACTGAGAAATCCAGGGATGTTACTTCTAAGCTGCAAAGAATTCAGGAAAGATAAAAAGAAAATCTTGACAGCAACCAGAGAGAAAGACAAAATATTGCATAAAGAGGAACAAAGATAAGAATTATAGCAGTATATGAAGTTGTTGTGACATTTTAAAGTACTGAAAGAAAAATCTCAAGCTAGAAGCCAATGCTTTCTAAAATAAGAAGAAAATACATTTTGAGACAAACAAAAACTGAGAGAAAGCATAACTGATCTATCTGAATCACAAGTCATGTTAAAGGAAATTCTTCATGTAGGAGAAGAAGATTCCATCAGAAAGTGGAAAACTGTTTTTGCAGTTTCTTACAAAGTTAAACAATCTAAGTGTTCAAAATTCAATAATTTTATGTAAACCATGGACAGTGGTTTAACCAGCAATTTAGTGTTCACAATTTTTGCTGTGCTGATTTGGATTTGCCCAAAGCATGGTGGTCAGGGGTGAGGCTGAAGTTTGTGTGCGTTGGTCAAATCAAGGTTTAGTTCTCAGAGGCTTTCTTAGGTTTGATTTTGGTCCCACACATGTATGGTTTAGGAATTAGGTTGTGACGCATAGTTACATTTGCAAAATAAGGAATCCCCTTTCCTGGCTTTCTCCCCTTTTGGATTTCCTGCTCAAACTCTAGCTGCCTGGGCTTCTTTCAATATTTTCATTGGTTTGTTTTTCTGGCCATGAACAGGCAGTGAGTCTACCGTGGTCTACCAACTGACATCCCTGTGGTTAGAGCCCAAGACTGAAGTCCAGTCACAGCTGGGAAAGAAACAAATACCAAACCAGAAAACAGAAAAGGAAACCTGATGAGAATTGCTTCTCAAAGTTTCACTCTCTTCCACAATTTGCCTTCTTTAATTTTTAGATTTTTCAGATAGATTTAATAAACATTTGTTTAGTCAGATTTTAGTTTTGATCAGTGGAAGAGATATGCTCTAGGAGCTTACTGCTGTAGCGAAACCCAAGCCCCGTTTATGTATTAAGCTTTGAATTGATATGATTTTAAGTTTCTGTTACTGAGTTTTTATTTTCAGAAATACTAACTGGTACTTTCTAAAAACTTCAGTGACACTTTCTGTAATTCCTTCAGAAATGTTTGAACTTTTTCTTTATTTTATGCGCAGTTATAATGGTTCTATTTTTAAATAATATGCATTCGTTCATTGCAGTATTTGAAGTTTTCAGGTATATATTTTTCGTGACCGGCATTTCAGTTTCTATATAGGCATTATTCCTTGTTTTCTAATGTACGGGGTATCACTGAACCTGTGTTAGCCATTTCAAAATCTATTCGTAGAGGTTTTGCCAAACCACCTCTGCTGTGTTCAGAAAGGTCTTTACAGTCTAAAACAATGTGATGGCTTGGGCTTCCTTGAGTTTTTGAGAACATACAATCACAGGCTGTAAATCTGCATGACAACTGTTTTCATTCTTGTTCTTGCTGCCACTGAGGTGTATAACCTTGGGTTTCTCTCTCATTTTGTGATGAGTTGAATCCTCAGTGTGGACTTAAATCCCTTTCATCTTAGATGCTCGTCAGAACCAGAGTTCCAACTTACCGAGATTTGCAAATACCTCTTAGAAAGAAAAATAAAAGGAGAGAGTTTCAGTGTTCAAGTGAGTTCCATTTCCTCTTTAGTTGACTTTAGCATATTTTGATCTCGGTATATATTTTAGAATTTTGGTGCTAAGAAATTTTAATAGTTTATCCAGCATGTTTAA
This sequence comes from Cacajao melanocephalus, assembly GCA_963573385.1. NCBI lineage: Eukaryota > Metazoa > Chordata > Mammalia > Primates > Pitheciidae > Cacajao > Cacajao melanocephalus. The sequence goes on along the minus strand of CAUYLG010055360.1, from coordinate 7,194 downwards.
CTTTTTTCTCACTAAAATTGTTCTAATAATTGAGACATCCATTAGCAGACATAAGAAGCCTATACAGCTTAAAACTTAAGAGTTTTAACCTTTCTGGGATTTATTCTTTCTACCTTATGAATTCTGTTTATAATATTTTTCCTAAAATGAATATCTAGTTATCTCAATATTCTTGTCTTTTTTCCATTATATTACATTTCTTTTTTTATATAACATATGTCTGTGTATTAAAAGCCTTTTTCTGACCTTCTACTCTCTTAAATTGCTGTATTTTAGATTTCTGTATCAGGAGTGTTCTTTTTAAATGACTACCCCTTTATAGTATTTTAATATGTATTTAGTCAAGATCCTGTCCTAATTTTTCTTTGTTAAACTTTATTTGGCCTTAATTCTTGTTAATAAATGTTAGAAGTAACTTTTAGAGTTTCCTAAACATGGAGTTGAATTTAAATTAGGAATTTTAGATTTAGAGAGACATTGTCTTTGCGATACTGAGTGTTCCATACATACATGAAACACTTGTTCTGAGATGCAGTTAAGTTATTTGGAAACATTTTATTCCTTCAAGACTTGCTTTTGAGATTTGTTAGACAAGACAATCATGTGTGTTTGATCCAGGAATACGATTATTCTCCACAATTTAGGCAAGATCCTTCTTAGTACTTTACACAGTCCCTCTTGAATTATGAGGTTTCCAGTCTGGCTGGCGGGAACAGGCACTATTTCCCAGCTTTAGGTGAGTGCTGGGCACAGTTTCCTCTAAGTGTTTTGTGTAGTTTCTGCCCCAGCTTTGGTTAGTTTCCTCACACATATAGTGGTACCCTGAGGAATACTTCCTGGGAATCTTTGGAATGTCTTTGGGATTCTCTCTGTATAGATCTCTCTCCTCCTTGTTACACTCTCATTAGCTTCTCAGGACTCTTAGTTCCATCCTAAACTCAGAGAACCCCCCTGTGCTCCACCTGAAATCTCCCTTATGCAATACAGTCTGGGAATGCTTTTAATGCAGTAAGCGGATCAATCTTAGGGCTCACTTCATTTGCTTTTCCTTTTTTCGAGTGACACTGTCATTTCATTTCCTGATGTTTATTCTTGGAAATTGTTGTTTTGTAAATATTGTCTAGTTTTATTGGGTTGTTACAGGTGCAGTATTAAATCTGATCTTTGTTACTCTGTCTTGATCAAAGGTTTAATTCTTCGTCTCTCATTGTCTTTTGTTATTTTGATTTCTAGCTTATTTCTACTGCAGTGAATAATTATATGCCGAGATGTAATTCTTTGGAAGCTATATCTACACCACCATATTATAAGTTTGGGTAAATGCTTCAAGTGCACTTGAAAATTGTGCACTCTGTCAAAATTGGGTAAATTGGTATTTAAATATTGGTTTGTTCAGTTTATTAAATATTTTTAAGCTCTGCAATACCCTGTTTTGCTGATTGTTGTGCTATTGAAAAGAGGTATGTTAAAGTATGTCACAATGACTATCAATTTTCTATTTCGTCTTTATTCCTTCAGTTTTAAAATTATCGTTAACCTATGCTATTAGGTGTACAGTTAGCATATATAATTGTGGTATCTTCATGATGGAAGTCCCCTTAAACTTTATGAAATATACCTTTACCTTCAATAAAGCATATTGCCTAGATGTCTGCTTTTCCTAATGTTAATGTTAGAAAACTGTATTAGCTTGCTTTTGGCTATTTTTGCATGGAACTGGGGTTTTACTCTCATTATGGATAGATTACAGGGGCATTTCTGCCCAAAAGAAATTCCTATAATGAATAATCTTTGGTTTGGAGCTTTTTAGTGAGTTACCAAAGATACTATTTTCCTAGCTACAGTACAGTTTGACCCTCTACTGGCTCAATCAGCCTTCTTTCATTTCATTCATCTAAGAACTGCTTCATCTATAACTATTTCTAGTATTCCTTCCTTTATCATTAACAAACAATTTCTGCAATAACTGTGCATTTCTAATTCTATTTTGGTATTGGAAATTTATCCTTAATTAGTGTGATTCTGATTCCTCAAACATTATCAGTAGTACTTTTATCAGTTAGCAGCAAGAAGAATTGTAAATTTGGTGAATTCATTGTTGCTCATAAATAATTGACAAATCTTAAAATCATGTTTTTCTCAAAAAGCTCTTGATAAGTAATAGATAATATTTTGGGCCTAGCCATGTGGCTACTGGGAAAACGTGGTTCAAATATAAGCTTCTAACTGTAAATTTACTAAGACTCCGTGATGCATCAAAATAATCCATATCCCAATAATTTATATAGATGTTAACACAACTTACAGAACAAGAAGTTTATTACATGTGTATAATAAAAAAGAATGAGATGCTGTTGTTTGAAAACAGAGTTTCTTGCATTTGTGGTAGAAGTAATCTGTGGTAGAATTTTTCAAAACAAAACTTCTGGTTTACAAACAAATAAGCATGTTTATGTTAAATATTAAATATACCAGAAAATTTCTAACTAATTCTTCAAGTCCCTGCAGCTTTCTACTAAGGATTTTGTGAATAATAATCTATTTTTTATGCCTATGTTTCTATTTATTGTCACCTTCATTAATCACTCAGGAAGTAGTGATTACAGGTATTGTTATTAACAATATTCAGCTTTATAAGGCAAATGTTATTAAGCATCATTTTTAAAGACTAAAACACACTCAAAAAATAGTTTTGTTTTCCGTTTCTGTGTTAGTTTGCTGAGGATAATGACTTCCAGCTCTATCCATGTCCCTGCAAAGGACATGATCTTGCTCCTTTTTATGGCTGAATAATATTCCATGGTGTAAATGTACCACATTTTCTTTATCCACCTTATCATTGATGGTCATTTGGGTTGATTCCATGCTGAACAATGAGAACACATGGACATAGAGAGGGGAACAGTACACACTGGGGCCTGTTGAGGGGTCAGGGGAAGGGAGAACATCAGGATAAACAACTAATGCATGTGAGGTTTAAAACCTAGGTGATGGATTGATAGGTGCAGCAAGCCACCATGGCACACGTTTGCCTATGTAACAAAACTTCACGTCCTGCACGTGACTCCTACAACTTAAAATTTCAAAAAATGTTTTGAAACTGTATTTTTTCCTAGACTTTTGGTTCCATGAGTATCACTCTATTGGCCTAGGAACTACCCCTTAATAAAAACAGCTTTCTCAAAGCAATGAATTAGAGAAGGCAGGAGTGATGTTTATGTATTTTTTAAAGTGCGATAGTGCCGTTAAAAATTGTAAACTTGACATAGTCTTCCACTGCAAAGTAAAAGAAAAAATAAGAAGGTGTAGATGCTCTGGAAGCTTATGTAATTTCAGAAATCTAGGAGATTCACTATGTTTGTTATTTTTAAGTTCATCTTTAATGTATCCACAAGCTTCTGATTTTTATGCAGGAATATTAAATATCTACATCTGGCTTTGTTATTTTTTCCACTAGTGCTATTACTATGTCATGTTTTACACAATAAAAAATATGTCAATAACATTGAATGTCATGATGGAATTTCAAATGGCTTACTTTATACTATTTAGAACTGACAGGACTGTTAAGTCAGAAGTGAACACAGTGCCATATGCCCTCTAGTGGACAGAAGTCAGTAAAAACCAAACCAAACCAAAACAAAAAACAAAATCACAGTTTGCCCTCCATAACTGTGAGTTCCTCATCCGGGAATTCAACTAACTGTGAATCAAAAATATTTAAAAAGTAAAAAATAAAAACAATGTGACAAAAATTATAATGCAAATAAAAAACACAGAATAACAACTATTTACATAGTATTTACGTTGTCTTCGGTTTTTGCTTTGAAGACATGGTCTCACTCTGTAGCCCAACCTGGAGTGCAGTGGTGCAGTCAGGGCTCACTGTAGCTTCCGTCTCCCAGGTTCAAGCGATCCTCCCACCTTAGACTACTAAATAACTGGAATTACAGACAGAAAACACTGTGCCTGGCTATTTGTGTTTTCTAATTTTTGTAGAAACAAGATCTTGCAATGTTGCTCAGACCATTCTTGAACTCTTGGGCTCAAGTGATCTTCTTGCTTTCAGCTTCACAAAGTGCTGGGATTATAGATATAAGCCACTGCATCTGGCCTATATTAATTATAGTTAATCTAGAGATGATTTAAAGTATATGGAAAGATGTGCATTGGTTATGTGAAAATATTCCACCATTTTATATAAGGGAATTGAGCATGCAGGGGTCTTGGAACCAGCCCCACTCATGGATAACAAGGGAAAGGGATAACTATATTTAAAGAAAAGGTTATGTGAATGGTAATTAAGCCCACATCTAATTATTTTTTTGCCAAATTGCAATTTGCCTTCAGGGACTGGTTTGTCATATATGTATGTCTCCCAGGAGAGAAGTTATAAGAATTAACTAAGATAATTATAAACCCAAATTCTCTAGGCCTTTTAAGTTTTTGATACTGTTACATTAACAGTCATTCACATTTGACTTTTCTTATTCCCTTTTCCCTATTTTCCTTTATAATTAACTTATTTGAAAGTTTTTGTGAAACCCCAGGGGCTCTTCATGTGCATTTATAAACAAGTCTGATCCTGCTATGAGTGTCACTATGCCATTTCTGGAGTGACTGTCCACCGTTTCCCACTGGGATTCATGATTTTTGCCAATAACCAGACACCATAACTGATCTATCACATTTCACAGTGACATCAAAACTTCAATAAGTGAAAATAATGCATATCTCCATATTATATGCCATATTTTATCACTAAATAAAGGGTAATTGAACCCTTACCTAACATAACCCTGATGCTTCTCATTATAGTTTCTCTCTACTGAGATCCATCAATAGCCCCAGCCAGAGACCAGCTTCTTGTTTTATGTCTTGTAATCTTTGCATTCTCCCTGAAATCAGACATCTAGGTACTAAGCTTTATCTCAAAGCAAAAGGATACATGAAATATACCTCTCTTTGAAATAACTTATAATCTTACCAGGTATATTTAAGTTGATCTGGGCAAAGAGAAGGATTCCTACAATACCATATATGTAAAGTATCTACCATAATGTGTGAAAAATTAATGCTAATTGCATCTGTATTAATTTCCTTGGAGTGCTGTTGAGAAATGATTACAAACATGGTGGCTGAAATTAGCAGAAATTTATTTTCTCACAGTTCTAAGGCCAGAAGTTCAAAATCAAGGTGACAGCCAGCACTCACTCAGAAGGCTTCTGGTGGTTCTAGGCTTTGCTTGATTTATGGCTGCATAACTCCAGTCTAACTTGATCTTCACATGATCTTCTCTTTTCCCCATGTGAATCACCTCTGTATGTCTCCTACAAAGACATTTGTCATTGTATTTAGGGCTCACTTCGGGTATTTCAGGATGATCTCATCTTGAGACCCTTAATTGTCTGCAAAGATTCTTTTCCAAATAAAGTCACATTCACAGATTCTGGTAATTAGGTCTTGGACATAAACATATCTTTTTGGAGACCATAATTCAATCCGCTATCCCATTCATTCCTTAGTTCTCTCTATCAATCATCTATCTATCTATCTATCTGTCTATCATCTATCTATCAATCATCTATCTAATCTCTTTCTCTCTGTATCTCTCTCCTTGCATATTCTTTGTGCTAGTAATTATCACCATATGCTAAAATGTTAAATGTATTTACCTCTGGTTGCTGGAATTGTGAGTGATTTCTTTTCCAGTTTCTGTATAGTGCTATCTCCACTTTGTGAAACAAACATGTACTACATTCACCATCAAGAAAAGAAATGCAATAAATACAAATTACCGTAATCTGTTAAGCAGTAAGAAATATCTTCAAAAACTTCAATATAAGCAGTATTAGTTGTTTAACCCATGAAAGTTTGATAAGTTTTCTTGTTTGTGATAGCAAATACAAAAGCAAATAGTTGAGGGTTTGTGGTCTCACTCAAATGATCCACAGGCAAAGAATTTTTTATTTACTCTCTCAATAAAGAAAACAAAGCATCTGGTCATAATTTCAGCTTTGGATGACCAAATGTTAATTATTTTGCTCATCCCAAACATATAATACTCATTGTAACTTTCTTAATTAAATGCTGTAATTATTAGATTTTAGAGAAAAGATGTCTAAAGAAAATAATCGTAATGTATGGATTTTAAAAAAATCTACGGCATTGTACAGTGGTGGAATATTTATGCCTTTTCTTAGCTGAGCATAATGTGCAATGAGGCTCCCTTTTGATCTACCCACCATACATAGTTTTTGGATAATGTATGAGTATAGGTATAAGTAAAGCTAATATTACTCTCGGGACTCTATTAAGTTATTTAAATACCATTTGTTTAAAAGTTAAATATGTACCACCTACAATTTATAAACACACAAAAGCTGAAATTTGATTCAAAAGTAAATTTATTCTATAGAACTATCAAATGTGGCTGGATATTGGTAACAGTTTTCTACTGGCGTTTGATCAGCCCATTCTTCTTTTCTATCTTCCATGCGTTCAGCTTAACGGATTCAATAGCTGTGTTTTCACCAAATAATTATCCTCCAAGACATATTTGATTGGAGAAGGACCAGAAAGTCACATTAAGCCATTTCATAACCATTTTTGACAAGTGCTTAGATTTATGGTACAAGGATGCTAGTCAGTATTTACTGTTCGCTTACAGTAAGTACTATGAAAATTTGAAAGCTATAGGGTCACAATTTTCTGCTCTGTAAATAGAAAACAAATATAGTATCTATGAGCTAGAGAACATTTCAGTCACTTTTAATGTACATTAATATTACATTGTAATATTAATAACAATGTACTACTAATAATTACAATGTAATTAATACTTAATTTGATGCCTGCCTTTTAGTCTTTCATGTAACCTGGCTACCACTGTTATCTTTTGTACTGTGTTTACAGTTTAGAATGTTTTTAACATGTATCTGCATTAGTTATACAAAATAAATATGTAATATTGTTAAACAAAACTGCTTTTTATAAAACATATTTTTTTTAAGTATACACTGACATTTACTTGCCAAAATAACCACAAATGATTATACATATTTAACTATAATTAAATCAAGTTTTTTAGAAATTTAAAGTCTGCTTCCCTAAAAATAAAGGAACTGTGTTGTGATAAAACTTGAGACCTATGACAATTTATGAATAGCAACTGAAATATTCAACCAACAATGG
>CAUYLG010055358.1:0-12299 GCA_963573385.1 Cacajao melanocephalus | reverse complement strand
TTTTTTTTTTTTAAAGATGGGGTTTCACCATGATGGCCAGGCTGGTCTTGAACTCCTGACCTCAGGTGATCCACCCACCTTGGCCTCCCAAAGTGCTAGGATTACAGGTGTGAGCCACCGTGCCCGGCCGTCTCCATCTCTTTAACTGCAGTGTCAGCAGTGTTCCTGGTCTTCTCTGCAGATGCAGGCAGCAGGGTATAGTGGTTATAGGAACACAGGTGGAAACCCTGTCCAAAGCAAGGGCTGTTGGGTGTCACCTCTGACCATCCTTCCTGTTCATTCCTCAGGTCAAGTCTGGCACCATCTTTGACAACTTCCTCATCACCAACGATGAGGCATACGCTGAAGAGTTTGGTAATGAGACATGGGGTGTAACAAAGGTGAGGCCTGGTCCCAGTCCTGATGGTGGGGGACAGGCAGGGCTGGCGGGGGCTAGGCCCTGAGGTATGTGCTCTGTCTGCAGGCAGCAGAGAAGCAAATGAAGGACAAACAGGACGAGGAGCAGAGGCTTAAGGAGGAGGAAGAAGACAAGAAGCGCAAAGAGGAGGAGGAGGCAGAGGACAAGGAGGATGACGAGGACAAAGATGAGGATGAAGAGGATGAGGAGGACAAGGAAGAAGATGAGGAGGAAGATGTCCCCGGCCAGGCCAAGGACGAGCTGTAGAGGCTTGCCTCCAGGGCTGGACTGAGGCCTGAGCGCTCCCGCCGCAGAGCCGGCTGCGCCAAATAATGTCTCTATGAGACTCAAGAACTTTCATTTTTTTCCAGGCTGGTTCGGATTTGGGGTGTATTTTGGTTTTGTTCCCCTCTCCCACCCCCCCCACCCCTGTGCCTTTTTTTTCTTTCTTTCTTTTTTTTACTGGTGTTTTATCTTTGATTCTCCTTCAGCCCTCACCCACGGTTTTCATCTTTCTTGATCAACATCTTTTCTTCTATCCCCTTCTCTCACTGTATCTCTTAGCTCCCCTCCAACCTGGGGGGGCAGTGGTGCGGAGAAGCCGCAGGCCTAAGATTTCATCTGCTCTTCCTTTCTGGAGCCCAGAGGGGGGCAGAAGAAGGGGGTAGCATCTCCAGCCCCCAAGCACTGAGGAAGAATGGGGCTCTTCTCATTTCACCCCTCCCTTTCTCCCCTGCCCCCAGGACTGGGCCACTTCTGGGTGGGGCAGTGGGTCCCAGATCGGCTCACACTGAGAATGTAAGAACTACAAACAAAATTTCTATTAAATTAAGTTTTGTGTCTCCCTCCTGTGTCTCCTTCTGGGGAAAGACTTCAGGAAAGCCAGCAGTGGTCTTTTTGGAGTGGTGGGGGCTTCTCCAGTATATCTCCTTTTTCAGCTGTTGCTAGGGAGGTTGCTGAGTGTTCCACAAAATTCTGGGGTCCCTTATTTATCCCATAACCCTCAAAACCAATGAGGGAATGGCTGTTGCTGCTTTAAATACACATCAACTCAATGAATTCTTGAACCTATCTGGTAAGTTTTAGTTGTGTTTATTTTTAAGACAGTCTTGCTCTGTTGCCCAGGCTGGAGTGCATTGGCACAATCTGGCTCACCCTGCCCCTTAAACTGGCCTCCTTCATGCTTCAATTCCTTTTAGGGTCCTGTGGCTCAGCCCAACCCCTCTGGGAAGCCTCCATGATTGGTACATCCAAGGGATTTATGGAAATAATTTTGTATTTAATATAGCAAGGCTTTGAATGTTAACATCTTTAAATACTTTTTGGGGTCAGATTAAAAGTACTGGCAGGAGACCCAGGAACTAAAATTGTAGGTTCATTTCAAAAATCCAAATGCCTAAGGAATGAGGGTACAAAATGGCCCCTTGCCCCCACTTCCAACTTAAGGTTTTTTTTTCCTCTGCTTCTTGGTGGCCTTTCAGGTATTTCTAGTTTTCAGTAACTTACACTTTGCTCTACAGGGTTCCTGCCAGGATGGCCATACCAGAATAAAACTCATTTGGGGGCCGGGCACCTTGGCTCATGGCCTGTAATCCTAGCACTTTGGGAGGCCCAGGCGGGTAGATCACCTGAGGTCAGGAGGTCGAGACCAGCCTGGCCAACATGGTGAAACCCCATCTCTACTAAAAATATTAAAAAAAAAATCTCAGCGTGGTTGGGGGCCTCTGTAATCCCACGTACTCGGGAGGCTGAGTCAGGAGAACTGCGGGAACCCGGGAGGTAGAGGGCAGTGAGCCAAGATCTCAATACTGCACTCCAGCTTGGGTGATGGAGACAGACTCATCATTTGGAAGAGGCAAAAAATACTTTTACAGAAGAAATAACGTATGTCTATAACAAGTGCAAGTACATCAAAAATTGTGTTAAATATCAAGAAAGAAAGCTCATTTGAGCGTGTGGGGGGGGACACCAGAATCATTTGTAGCCCCATGACGTCACCGCTAGTGGGCATAGCGTCACTCTCATGAGACCATGTGTGCTGGCAGAGCGAGAAACCCCCTCCCTTCCACAACGCGGAGCTTAGTCTGCGCATGCCTCGCCGGAGAACGCGCTTGTGCGCATGCCCACAAAGGCCAAGGTAGGAGGCGAGCGCAGGTCACGTGCGCTGGTGGTCAGCGCGCTCATTGCCTGCCCCGGAAGTGGTCGGCGCGCGGCGCGGCTGGGCGCTAAGATGGCGGCGGCGTGAGTTGCATGTTGTGTGAGGATTCCGGGGCCGCCGCGTTTGCTCGGGCCCTGCCATGGCCGTCACCATCACGCTCAAAACGCTGCAGCAGCAGACCTTCAAGATCCGCATGGAGCCCGATGAGACGGTGCGGGCCGGGCCGGAGCCCGGGGGCGGGAGCGACGGGTGCTGGGGGTGGGGTGGTGGCGGGGAGGCTGGGATGCCAACGGGAGGGGCTGGGAGGACAGCGCGGGCCGGGCCCTGCCCAGACTCCCAACCTGTCGGACTTTCCTGGACCCCCTGCCCCGCCACAGTGGTCTTTGGCCCAGCTCCCAGCAGATCGCGCAGCGCTCCTGGGCCGGTCTCCGGACAAGGCCCCACCCCCGGGGCGCTGGCCAGGCCCCGGCTCCAATGTCAGCGCTCTCGCGGGGCGCGGGAGCTATTGGCTCGGATTCGTGGGCAGGCCAGGCTCTCCAGTACTGGGGTTCCACGTTCCCAGCTTTGCAGGCGTCTCCTTGGGACACTGGTGGTCGAATCTAGGATAATGACCAGGAGATACCGAGTAGTGACGACAACAACGATGTTAATGATAATAAACGGGTCTCAGTCTTTATAATTTTGGTGGTTCGTGTTTGTTGACCGTTTACTTTTTATCAGTCACCGAGCGTTTTAGTGATATTTTACTGCTCTGCAAAACGGGCTTGTCATTGGGGACCTCTGACCATTTTACAGATGTAGAAACCTAGGGCTTAAGGAACTTTGCCACAGTCACACACAGGTAATGGCAGGGCTGGGATTCAAATTAGGTTCTGCCTTGTGTGAGCGTCCACGATATAAACATGATGCCCTTTTAGCCGAAAGTAGAATTAGGACCTAATTCAAGCATACTGAATGTCTGTTGGGTACTTGGCACTTTTTGCACAGTGAGGGAGACATTGAAGTCCACTTTTTGTAGAAAAGGAAACACATTTTTTGATCAGCTCACCTGTTTGGCTTTGGGCAAGTTAACCTCTCTGTGCCTCCGTTTTCTCAAATATAAAATGAGCCGGTCGCCTGCTGGTTTCTGCCTGTAATCGCAGCGCTTAGGGAGGCAGAGGCAAGAGGAGCCCTTGAGCCTAGGAATTCGAGATCATTCTGGCAACACAGCGAGACCCTGTTGTCCACAAAAAGAGGAAACAAAAATGGATAAATAAAATGACGCCAATTATACGTATTTCATAGTTAGGAAGCTTAAAAGGTATGATACACACACGTTTACAGTAGCACTATTGGCCAAGCACAGTGGCTCATGCTTCTGTAATCCTAATGATCGGGAGGCAGAGGCAGGAGGATTGCTCGAGGCCAGGGGTTTGAGACCAGCCAGCCTAACGTAGGGATACTCTATTTACAAAAAAAAAAAAATTTAATTATCTTTGAGTGGTGGTGTGCACCTTTAGTCCCAGCTACCCCCGAGGCTGGATGAGAGTACCACTTGAACCCAGGAGTTTGAGGCAGCAGTCAGCTATGATTGCGCCACTGCAATTCAGTGTGGGCAGCAGTGAGATCCTGTCTTAAAAAAAAATAGCACTATTAATTACTAGTCACTGTTATTGTTCAAGGTAGAGTGTGGGTCAGGGAGGCTGTCCCCTTTATTCTGTTTTGTTCTCATACTTTATACTACCTGAAATTACATTTTTTTTCACATTAGTGTTCTCTCTATAAGAGCAAGGACTTGTGTTTTTTATTGCTGTGCTGTGGCCTCCATGTCTAAAACGGCACCTGGCACCTAATAGGTGTTTAGTATTAATATATACTTTATTGAATGGCATGATGATTGAATGAATTCAAGTCAAGCATGCTTTAGATGCTGAGAAAGCTTTAAAAATCTAGCATGCTTGCCTCTGCCATCAGGGCTTGCAGCCTCTCCGTCCTAAACTAAAAGGGAAGAGAGAATCTTGGGTTCTCCAGTGACTGTCTGTACCCCTCCCTCTAGGTGAAGGTACTAAAGGAGAAGATAGAAGCTGAGAAAGGTCGTGATGCTTTCCCTGTGGCTGGACAGAAACTTATTTATGCCGGCAAGATCTTGAGCGATGATGTCCCCATCAGGGACTATCGCATTGATGAGAAGAATTTTGTAGTCGTCATGGTGACCAAGGTGGGTGACGTGTGCTGGCTGGAAGGGTGGGTGGATGAGCTGGGGAACTGGCAAAGAGCCTGTGTGCCCAGGAGAGATTAGCTATGAACAGGGTGGGGCCACAGCAGAGCGGGTTGTTAGGTCTGATAGGGTTGCTGATGCCAGCTCCTTTTTTCTTGCTGTTGCAGACCAAAGCTGGCCAGGGTACCTCAGCACCCCCAGAGGTCTCACCCACAGCTGCCCCAGAGTCCTCTACATCCTTCCCGCCCACCCCTACCTCAGGCATGTCCCATCCCCCACCTGCCACCAGAGAGGACAAGAGCCCATCGGAGGAATCTGCTCCCACGACGTCCCCAGAGTCCGTGTCAGGGTAAGGTGTGGGCAGCAGCCCCAGCTTGGGCCCTGTCCTTCTAGCACATTCCAGCACCCACATGTGGTCCCACACACCTGGAGGGAGGGCAGGCTGCCAGAAGGCAGGATCCGATTTCTCTTTCTTGAATTTGCAGCTCTGTTCCCTCTTCAGGTAGCAGCGGGCGAGAGGAAGACGCAGCCTCCACGCTAGGTGGGTGGGTGGTCCCCAGGGCAGAGGCGACTGGGTGCCCCAGCCATCAGCTGGGCCTTGTCTGGGTGCGGGAGGGCCTGGGAGCTGCCGTTTCCTCTTGCTGGTAACCCAGGCTTTGCTGCTCCCTCCACAGTGACGGGCTCTGAGTATGAGACGATGCTCACGGAGATCATGTCCATGGGCTATGAGCGGGAGCGGGTCGTGGCCGCCCTGAGAGCCAGCTACAACAACCCCCACCGAGCCGTGGAGTATCTGCTCACGGTGAGGTGGGGCTGCCGCCTCCCGGGGAGGCCTTAAGGGAGTCCACGGGCTTCACTGCCCTCATGGGCAGTTGGGGAGGCAAAATCTGCCCGGAAAAGCCTTTGGGTACTGATTCCAGCCACTAAAGGTGTCCCACAGGAGGCTGGATGTGAGTGATGGGTGGACCTCCGGAGGGCAGGGCCGAGGCCTCATCTGTGTCCTGCCAGGGCATGGAGGAGGGTGGCAGCAGGAGGTCTGTGCATTAGAACTAAACAGGACCCCTGACAGGGAATTCCTGGGAGCCCCGAGCCGGAACACGGTTCTGTCCAGGAGAGCCAGGTATCCGAGCAGCCGGCCACGGAAGCAGGTGGGTGTGCACGTGTGGCATCTGCCCTCCAGGTACCTGACTCACACCACACTCCACCCCGCAGTGCTCCTGGGAGCCCGGCACAGTGTCTGACTGCACCCCTTCCTACTACCAGCAGGAGAGAACCCCCTGGAGTTCCTTCGGGACCAGCCCCAGTTCCAGAACATGCGGCAGGTGATTCAGCAGAATCCTGCACTGCTGCCCGCTCTGCTCCAACAGCTGGGCCAGGAGAACCCGCAGCTTTTGCAGGTGTGGTCCCAGGGGCAGAGGGAGCCAGGGCAGCCACCATTTACCTTCTCTGAGGGCACCAGAGTCCATAACATATAGGAGTCGTTCTAGTCCTGGAAAGCAGGACTAAGCACATTCTTCCCCCACACCCCCATGCTTCCTGTGACCTGTTGACCCTCACCGTTTCTCAGTCTTCCCAACTACCTTGTGAGGTGTGGGTGCTTTCAACATCACCTCCTGCAGAAGACCCTAGAAGCTTAGAGCAGCCTGTGATTCCCAGCGCCACACAGCTGGTAGAGTATGTGTCTGCCTGCTGCCTCAGGGTCCTGGGCCGGGGCTCTGGCTCTGGCTCCAGCTCCACATACAGATGGCGCTATGTAAATGTCTGTAAGGTGGCATGACATCACCCAGGACAGCTGTGTCCCAGTTGGCTCTGGGACCGCTGTGCTCAGTGAGGCTCCATCTTGGCCTTTGAACGTTCACAGGAAGAGTAGGGGAGTGGACCTCTGGGTGCAAGCAGTTTCCTCTGGGTCCTCTGTGAAGTGCCCACCTGTCTTGGCTCAGGACCCTGCCGTCCGCCCTTTCTCCTCTCATTTCTTAGTCCCTTGCCAGCTTCTCCTGCCCGGTCCTGTTCTTCATCTGCACTCAGTCCTCACTCAGTGTCCTGGGGCCTTCAGTCTGTATGGGGACCCCCAAATCTGTGTAACCAGCCCAAGCCTCTCTGAATGCCATACTCCATGGCTGGCTTAATCTATCCATCAAAGTGCTCTTTTTTTTCTTTTTGAGACGTTGCAATGGCACGATCTTGGCTCATAGCATCCTCTGCCATCCGCATTCAGGCGATTCCCCTGCCTCAGCCTCCTGAGCAGCTGGGACTACAGGTGTGCGCTACCATACCTGGCTAATTTTTTTGTATTTTAGTAGAGATGAGGTTTCACCATGTTGGCCAGGATGGTCTTCATCTCCTGACCTCATGATCTGCCCGCCTTGGCCTCCCAAAGTGCTGGGATTACAGGCATGAGCCACCGTGCCCAGCCCAAATTGCTCTCTAGACTATACTTCTAAGACTTTAAACAGACTTCCTCAGTTTTCCCCCATCTCTGCAGGGACCAGCCTGGGGTTGCTTCAGCCTCAGGCCTTGGGGGCCAGCTGGGGTCCTTCCCCTGTCCTGTCTGTTCTCCCCATCCAGTCCCTCCCTGCACTCCGGCTCCCTGGCAGCCTTCTCCAGGGCCTCTGCCACTGCACGGTACCATAGTCCATTGACTGAAAAACACTTTCTTTAATGTGAAAATGGTCAGATGTAGACAAGAGTAGAGAGAGTTGTATCAGAGCTTCCAGATATCCAGGCTGGGCACAGCGGCCCACACGTGTAATCCCAGCACTTTAGGAGACCAGTGGGCGGACCACTTGAGGTGAGGAGTTTGAGACCAGCCTGGCCAACATGGCGAAACCCTGTCTCTACTAAAACTACAAAAAGTAGCTGAGCATGGTGGCGGGCCACTGTAGTCCCAGCTGTTTGGGAGGCTGAGGCATGAGAATCGCTTGAACCCAGGAGACAGAAATTGCAGTGAACCAGATTGCCCCACTGCACTCCAGCCTGGGTGACAAGAGTGAGACTCTGTCTTAAAAAGAACAGAAACGAAAACGAACAAATGAACTTCCGCATACCCAAATCCAACACCCAGATGAGTTCACATTTTTTGGTTTGGGGGAGTGGAGTGGGGGAATAGAGACAGGGTCTGTATTGCTCAGGCTGGTCTTGAACTCCTGGGCCCAAGCAGTCCCTCCTGCCTTTCCTACCAAGTTGTTGGGGTTACAGGCATGAGCCACCACACCTGGCCAAGTTCACCTTTCTAGAAGATTCAGACCACGTCTTTTCCTGAATACCTGTTAACTACCGTGGCTTCCCAGTGCTCTAGAAAATGGGTCTGATTTGGGCCTTCCTCTCTGGACATATTGTCTGCCTCCTCCCTCTTCCCTTCCGTGTTCACTCTGTTCTTGCTTCTGAGATTTCCCAGATGCATTCACCCTGGGCCTTTGTGCTTGCTGTTTGCTTTACCTGGAGGAAACCCTCTGCATCCCCCATACTGCAGACCTCTCCTCCAGCCCTCATCTGCAGTTCCTTTCTAGCCAGATACTTGCAGTTGTCTGGTTCATTTATTGGCTCATTTATTTATATTTTTGAGAGTCTGTCACCCAGGCTGGAGTTTGGTGGTGCAGTCTCAGCACCCTGCAACCTCCGCCTCCCGGGTTCAAGGGATTCTCCTACCTTAGCCTTCTGAGTAGCTGGGATTACAGCCACGTGCCATCACATCCAGCTAATTTTTGTATTTTTAGTAGAGATGGGGTTTTGTCATGTTGGCCAGGCTGGTCTCGAACTCCTGGCCTCAAGTGATTCGCCTGTCTGGGCCTCCCAAAGTGCTTGAATTACAGGCGTGAGCCATTGTGCCCAGCCTATTTCTTTCTTTATTGATTCAAGATGGTCTTGCTCTGTTGTCCAGGCTGGAGTGCAGTGGCTTACTGCAACCTCCGCCTCTTGCGTTCAGTCTCATGCCTGAGCCTCCTGAGTATCTGGGATTACAGGTGCCTGCCACCACACCTGGCAACTTTTTCTCTTTTTAGTAGAGATGGGGGTTCACCATGTTGGCCAGGCTGGTCTCGAACTCCTGATCTCAAGTGATCCACTTGCCTCTGCCTCCCAAAGTGCTAGGATTATAGGCACGAGTCACCATGCTTGGCTCATTTCTTGGCTCACTTAAAGCCCATCATCAGCTCCACCAGGGCAGGGCTTGTGTTGTCTGCTGTGTTTGGCCAGAATAAGCCTTCTCTGGAGATTTGCCTGACTGATTGAAAAAGCAAGGGCTGTGAAGACCTGGGGAGAGGAGGAGACAAGGGCTGTGAATTACCCTCCCTTCCCCACCCTCTCGTGTAGCAAATTAGCCGGCACCAGGAGCAGTTCATCCAGATGCTGAACGAACCCCCTGGGGAGCTGGCGGACATCTCAGATGTGGAGGCGGAGGTGGGTGCCATAGGAGAGGAGGCCCCGCAGATGAACTACATCCAGGTGACGCCGCAGGAGAAAGAAGCTATAGAGAGGGTAAGAGGTCTGGATGTGGGGGAACTGCAGGTGGGCAGGACCCCTACCCTCTACTGCTCACACTTACCCATCTTCCCACAGTTGAAGGCCCTGGGGTTCCCAGAGAGCCTGGTTATCCAGGCCTATTTCGCGTGTGAAAAAAACGAGAACTTGGCTGCCAACTTTCTCTTGAGTCAGAACTTTGATGACGAGTGATGCCAGGAGGCCAGGCCACCCAAGCCCCCACCCTACCCCTACTCCATGAAAGTTTTATAAAAGAAAAAAAAAAAAAAATATATATATATATATATATTCATGTTTATTTAAGAAGTGGGGAAAAAAAAAACCTTAAAAAAAAAACCAATGAGCAAAAAGCCCAGCTTCCTGTCCTCCTAAAGTGGCCCCTGTTCCCATCTTGCTCTGAGAAGACCCAGGCCAGACAGCTGTCCCCCAATCCTCCTCCCCAGCCCAGCCTGCTCAGAGAGGCTGGCAGGACTGGGAGGCGACAGATGGGCCCCTCTTGGCCTCTGTCCCAGCTCCCTGCAGCCAGATGGAAAGGCGGCTGCTCGCTTCTCCATCTTCTGAAGAATCCCTGAGGACCCCCCCCACCCCATCCTCTTCTAGGATGAGGGGAAGCTGGAGCCCCAAAATTTGATCCTCCATTGGAGCAGCCTAAATCTTTCCATCTGGGGTGAGCCCTGAAAGGTTCAAGGCCCCCTCCCCAGTCTGGCCTTGGCCTCCAGCCTAGAGAAGGGCTAACATCAGCTCAGTGTTAAGGCTACCCCCACCCCAGAACAGAACCGTGTCTCTAATAAAGGTTTTGAAGTGAATAAAGTTTAAAAAACCAGCCCTATGGTCCTTGCCTGCTGGGGCTCCCCACGCCCGCCTGAGTCTGGGGGCTGTCTGGGCACAGGCAGGTGTGGTGATGGGTGCCGGGAAGGGGGAGAGGAGTCTGTGAGTCCTTGCAGATTAGGGCTCCCAGTGTCTCCTCCCCCAGTGTGTCATTTCCAGGCAGTGGACCCCATCCCAGCCTTACAAGGACTGCTTCTCCCTGGCCCCCCCCATCATCACCACAGTCTGTTTTGGCTATACTTCCCCCCTCCCCCCCCATAATTGGCTAATTACTGGAGATGAATGTTGGTAAACAGAAGCCTTCTTCTCTTCTGCCATCTGCTTCTCTATTATTTGCCCATTGCACGGCCCCCCCCCTTTTCTCGTCCTGAAGCCCCAATTAGCAGGGCCTACAGTCCCTGTCCCCCTTTTGAGTTGAGCCAAGTGGGGGATTCCCCAGCCCTAGGTGTTGCAGGAGGAACCAGGGGACCCAGAGAGGCACACCTTGAGAGGACACAGATCTCTTCAGGGGGACTGCCAGGGAGCAGGCTTTTATTGGGAAAGGACAAAGGCTCAGGAGCTGGGTGCCCCAGAGGCTGCTGGGTCTTGGGCTGCCGCTGCAGCCACTGCAGCAGCTCGCGCCTCCTTCTTCTGTCTTTGTTTTTCCTCCTTGAGGCGCTTGCGCTCCTTCTTCTCTAGGTCCTGGAGCAGCTCCTGGAAGCGGGCGCTCCTTGGGTCCACTTGGTAGCCCAGGCGCTCCTGGGCCTCAGCCTGCAGTCGGGCCCTCCTCTCCTTGTCAGCCTCTGCCTTCTCCCTGCGCTCCTGCTGCTGCCGCCGCCATTTCTCAATCATCTTTGGCATCTTGGCCATGCACTCTGCGATGTGCTGCTCCCTGCAGGGGAGGGAGAGTGGGCTGTGACACTGGCACTCAGCCAGGGCAGAGCTCACCCACCCATATCCCACCCATAGCTTTTGTGCACTAGCCTCCTCAACTCCCCCCGTAGGTTAACTGTCAGGAGAAGCCCTTGACAAGTGAAGAAACAGGAAGAGATGAAGAGAGAGTTACTTGTGCATGAATTTGATCACAAGAGTGTGTCAAGCCCCAGTAAACCCCATGTGCCAAAGCCAAATCAACATTTCACTGAGCTGCCTACTGAGCCACCAAGTGCCACTCCCATGGACAATTTCACACGTTTATTCAACAGACATTGCTGAGTACCTACTGTAGGCCAGGCCCAATTCTAGGCACAGGAGTGAAAGCAAGAAAGACATTTCCCACCAATACTTGAGTTTGAAGCTACCAGTCACAGCCCCATTTTTTTCTTTAACTTTTTGTGCAGATTTATTTCATCACCCAGATATTAACCTGGTACCCAGTAGTTATCTTTCCTGATCCTTTCCCTCCACCCTACAAAAGGCCCCAATGTGTGTTGTTCCCCTCTGTGTGTCCATGTGTTCTCATCATTTAGCTCCCACTTAGAAGTGAGAATATGTTGTATTTGGTTTTCTGTTCCTGTGTTAGTTTGCTAAGGAT
The DNA here is from genome assembly GCA_963573385.1 of Cacajao melanocephalus. Classification (NCBI taxonomy): domain Eukaryota; kingdom Metazoa; phylum Chordata; class Mammalia; order Primates; family Pitheciidae; genus Cacajao; species Cacajao melanocephalus. The sequence continues at coordinate 730 of CAUYLG010055358.1, read as the reverse complement.
GATAACCTCCAGCTCCCTTCTTGTCCCTTCGAAGGACATGATCTCGTTCTTTTTTATGATCGCCTCATTTATGGATTAGAAAAGTGAAGAATTAAGCCGCTCTATAACAGGGTCATCTGGCTGAGGAAGGGCAGAAACAGGAGTCCCTGCTCCAACATTCCTTGCCTGGGTGATCAGACCATGACTTCACTTTGCCAAGCCTCAGTTTCCTCATCTCTAAAATTAGGGCAATCCCTTCTTCCTCTTAAGGCTATTGGGAAAACCAGAAGGTTAAATACCAGGAACACACTTGACCTACCCCCTCTGCCATCCAAGATGTCGCATTATCTGTAACAGATACTCCTGGTCCAGCCAGGCACAGTGGCTCACGCCTGTAATCCCAGCACTTTTGGAGGCCCAGGCAGGTGGATCACCTGAGGTCAGGAGTTTGAGACCAGGCTGACCAATATGGCGAAACCCTGTCTGTACTAAAAATACAAAAAATTAGCCAGGTGTGGTGGTAGTGCCAGCTACTCAAGAGGCTGAGGCAGGAGAATTGCTTGAACCCGGGAGGCGGAGGTTGCAGTGAGCCGAGATCTCACTGTGGCACTCCAGCCTGGGGAACCAGAGGGAAACTCCACCTCAAAAAAAAAAAAAAAAAAAAAAAAAAAAAAATGCCTTTGGGCCGGGAGAGTAACCACCGAACCCCCCCCCGGCCCGGGGGTACAGGCCCCAAACACGTCGAGCCCCC
>CAUYLG010055355.1:0-43791 GCA_963573385.1 Cacajao melanocephalus | reverse complement strand
TAATACCCATTTTTAGACTGGATTCTAGCCTGGGCAATAGAACAAAAATCTCGTTCTCTTTCCCTCTTTCTCTTCCTCTTTCATTCTCTCTTACACTCTTTTTTTTCTTTCTTTCACTCTCACTTTCTTTCCTCTCTTTTTTTAAAAAAAAAAATAAAAAAAATAAAAATATTGGCAATCCAAATGGATGCAAGAAAGAAGAGAAAAGGAAGCAGAACAAAAGAGATGAAACAAATACTATGAGCAAGAGGTAATGATAGATTTAAATTTCACAGTGTTAGTAAAATTACATTAAATGTAAATGTCCCTAATGTTCAAGTTAAAATTACAAAAATTATCAGCCTTAATTAAAATTCCATCTAGTAGCATATGCTATTTACCAGAGTTCATCTAAAATATAAGGACTCAGAGAGTTTAAAAGTCAAAAAATAGATATCAACCAAAAGAAAGTTGGTACAACTAAATTATTATTAGAAAAAATAGACATTAATGCTAAAAGTGTTACTAGACATAATGAGAATCATTTCAAAATGATAAATGATCTAGTTCATTGTGATAATATGGAAATTTATTTTTTTTATAATTCTAACTGCATTGTCTCAAAGTATATAAAGCAAAAATTGATAGACTTATAAGGAGAATAAAGTACACAATCATGGCAGGAAATGTAAACATGCCTTTCTTTTTTTTTTTGTTTTGAGACAGAGTCTCACTCTTGTTGCCCAGGTGGGAGTGCAACGGCACGATCTCGGCTCACTGCAACCTCCGCCTCCTGGGTTCAAGTGATTCTCCTGACTCAGTCTCTTGAGTAGCTGGGATTACAGATACCTACCACCACACCCAGACAATTTTTATATTTTTAGTAGAGACAGGGTTTCACTACGTTGACCAGGCTGGTCTTGAACTCCTGACCCGCCTCGGCCTCCCAAAGTACTGGGATTACAGGTGTGAGTCCATTGTGCCCAGCCAACATGTCTCTCTTATGGAAAAAGTGTTAACATAAAATTTAAATGAGTTGGTGTCTCTGAATGAGAAGAGGTTTTCATTAGGAAGGGTACATACATAAAGGGCTTCTGGAGTTCCAGAATATTCTGTGTCTTGGTGTAGGTATATATAGTAAAAGACTTTATAATTATTGAACTGAGCATATGAACTTTACTTCTTCATGTATATTACATATGCGTATTATTTGCATGCATATCACAAATATAATAATATTAAATGAAAACCAGAAAGAAGAGCAACCAGTATTAAGAATTTAGATGGCATAACTTATGAGGTAGAAGGACTATTTAAGGAAATGGTGTCTTAGAAGGCAAGTGCAGAAAGTAGGTCAAGAAAGTTGGTTGAGCAACTGTTTCTGTTGATAAGTCAATTAACACACGGATTAAACAGCCTCTTGGTTCAACAATGCGGATGCCATTGGAGACTTAGAAAGGAGTTGTTTTATTGAAATGGTGGAGGCAAAACCTGACTGGAGTAGGTTGAGAAGAGACAGGAGAAAATCAGATTGCCATTGTATTAGTTTGCTAGGGCTACTGTAAACAGAGTTCCACAAACTAGGTGACTTAAAAAACAGAAGTGTATCTCATATTTCTGGAGGCTAGCACTCCAAGATCAAAGTGTCATCAGGGATGGCTCTTTCTTGAGGCTGTAAGGAAGACTCTCTCCATGCCTGTCTCTTGGCTTCCGGGGTTGGTTCGCTGGCAATCGTTGGTGTTCCTTGGCTCTTGTTGCATCAGCCTGATCTCTGCCTTCTTTTTCACTTCTATGGCTCTGTGTTCAAATTTCCCCTTTCTATAAGGACACTAGTCATATCAGATTGTGGGCCCACTCTACTCCCGTGTGATGTCATCTTAACTAATTACATTTGCAATGACTGTATCTCCATATAAGGTCACATTCTGAGGTGGTGAGGGTTAGACTTCAACATAAGAGTTTTGGTGGGACGTAATTCAACCCATAACAATGAGTGTAGACAAGCTTTAAAGGGGACAGAGAAATGGAATTTGCTAGAAGGAGATGTAGAATACAAAATATATAGAGAGGGCCAGGAGTGATGGCTCAAGCCTGTAATCTCAGCACTTTGGGAGGCCGAGGCGGGCAGATTACCTGAGGTTGGGAGTTTGAGACCAGCCTGACCAGCATAGAGAATCACTGTCTCTACTAAAATTACAAAATTACCCAGGTGTGGTGGCACATGCCTGTAATCCCAGCTACTTGGGAGGCTGAGGCAGGAGAATTGCTTGAATCTAGGAGGTGGAGGTTGCAGTGAGCCGAGATTGTGCCATTGTACTCCAGCCTGGGCAACAAGAGTGAAACTCCATCTCAAAAAAAAAAAAAATCGTCTTTCAATTAAAGATGAAATAATTAAAATTATGCATGTTGATAGGAATTACCAGTAGAAAGGAGAAAAATTGGTGATTCAGGATAGATATGGAACAATGGCTTGAAGGAGGTCCTTGAGTGGGTAAGAGGGTGTAAGATCCATTGTCTAAGCAGAAGCATAGGCCCCAGAGATGGGTGAGGACAACCTTCTCTTAATAGCAGGAGGGAAGGCAGAGGTATAGGCAGAGATGGGGGTAGGCTGATAAACATGGCACTGGGAGGGTGTGGATGTTTTCTTTTGTTTGTTTTTGTTTTGTAAGGGAATGGAAATAAACTGATAGGGTGGGGAGGAGGTGAGAGAGGTTTGTCAAGAGAAGAGAGGCTGTGAAATAGTCTCATGGGATGATGAGTTAAAGGAATGTAGCAGGATTGCCAGGGCACACTAAAAGCTTGGTGTAGTAACTGTGAATTTAAGTCAGTATGTTTGGGTGCTTGTCTCCAGCTGTGGTTAACTGTGGGAGTGCAGGTACAGAGCAGGCACGAAGTTGAATTTAATTAGACATTGTTTTTTCCAAATGAACACTGCAGAGTGAGAGAGGCAAAGGAGTTGAGGGAATTTGCAAGGGAGTGATTACAGGATGGACAGTGAAGTTGGATCAGTGGATTGAAAGTCCCGGTAAGGTTAAAAGATTCAGAGAATTTAAGTATTGTGAAATACATTGGAAAGACCACACCACTCTTCTGTTCAAAATTCCCAATGGTGATGTGTCTAATAGCAAAAGTCCTTACCATGGCTGATTAGGGTGCCCTACTAGATCTGGTTTCCCATCCCCTACCCATGTTTCTACTCGGATTTCCTCCTTCTTCTCCCATGGTCCTTTTTGACCACACTGGTCTACTCACTGTTTCTTGAATACCCGAGATAAGCTTTTATTTCATGTCCTTTGCATTTGCTGTTTGCTCCTTCAGGAATACTCTTTTTTCAGACGACTTCCTGGCTCAGTCCTGCAGCATTCAGGTCTTTGCTCAAATGTGTGTGTGTGTGTGTGTGTGTATGTGTGTTTGTGTGTGCGTGTTTGTGTGTGTGTGTGTGTATCCCTGGCAACCCTTTAAAAAAGTGGACTCTTCAATACTGCCCACCCTTCTTTCTTACTTTAGATTTTTGTAGCACTTATTACAAATTAAATAGTATACATCTGGTTATCATCTTCCTCAACCCTATATAAGTTCAAGAAGTATAGATTTTTGCCCATTTGATTCAGTCCTATATCACCAACATCTTGAACAGTGCCTGGAACAACATTCCTTTTGTTGGATGAGTGAATGAAATATAGGAACGATGAACAGAATTTAAGGCTTCAAACTGAGCTTAGAGAGAAAGAACAACTATGGATAATACATGAGACAATCTAGAATATGACTTTGAGAGTCATGGCATAGATACAGGAGAGAATAAACTTTTTTTGGAAACGAGGATGTCAAAAAATTGAGAGGCCGGGGAGTCCTATTTCTGAGAATTTCAAAAGCACTAGGAATTATAATGAGTCATGTTAGAGAGAGTGACAAAGAATGGGGAGACAAAACCCAGGGACGCTGAGGTTCAGTGAAGACTTCAATAGGAGGAAATGATGCATTGTCTATGGTGCGGGCTTCAAGGCTGGGTGTTTAGGGAAGAGAAAGGGAAATTGTTTTAGGATCTGCTACAAAGAATAAGCAGAATACCCTACCTAATCACCAGGCCCAGTGATATGAAGCATGTGCTTGAAAAAATCACCAGTCCTGGAGAGGGCTGCAGGAGAAGTGGTGTTTTCAGGGAGAACAAAGTTTCTGTAAAGTGGGAAAACAAAGGGAATTCTTCAAAAACAGATTATCAAAATAGTCTTTTCTATTTGCTGATAAGGCCTTGTGATTTTATAAGTTACAGAGGAAAAAATTTTTAGGAGTTGGAGTAAAGCTAGGGATTTGAGAAGGAGAAGATCTGAGTGACAAGGAGTCCGAGAATCTTGGTTTTCTTGTGATGATCAGATAGACAGCAAGGAGGAATTCCAACCTTGCTGGAATCAATGTAAGCTGTTTGGCAAAGCTGTGAATGTCAGGGGATGGGGGACTAAAAGAGAGGTGGTGGAATCTGGCCAGGGTTATTATATACCTGGGCATTTCCTCTTCCCTCCTGCCAATGGTAATGGGGAGGCTGGAGATGATGACCTTATCTGGAGCATACAGCGCTGGAATAAATCCATATTCCCTTTGTATTAGGTTGCTAGGGCTACCATCACAAAGCATCACAGATCGGATGACTTTAACAGTGGAAATTTATTTTCTCATGGTTCTGAAAGGTAGAAGCCAACATCAAGATGTTGGCGGGCTTGGTTCTTTCTGAAACCCCCTCTCCTTGACTTGCAGATGGCTAATGCATGTGAAGGACCGAATTTACCTTAATTATCTCTTTAAAGGCCTTGTGTCCAATACTGTCAAAATTGTTAGGGCTTGAACAATTTTGGGGAAACATAATTCAGTCCGTAACACCTTTCATTCTGGAATAAATACACAGCCACTCAAAGGGGCCATTTTTAGGTCATTGTTATTATTACTCCATTATTGCAGGAGAAGAAACAGACCTAGAGGTTTCAGTAACTTGCTCAATCACATTGCCAGGGCAGATTCTGAAGCTTACCCTACAGTGTTAAGCCAGTCTTCCCTGTGCAGATCCAGACCCGTGTCTGGAACATAGTGGGTTCAATAAAGAGTAAACAAGTGAGTAATTTTTATTCCAAGTCACTTCTCCGTATTGCCAAAAATGAAATCTCAATAAGAAAGTTCATCACTATTGAGGAAAGACGAAGAACTTAAACATTTATTGATTATCTGTAGTGTCCAGTATATAAACCAACCAATGATGTTATACTTTATATTGTTTGTTCCAGAATAACTGTGTTCAGACTGTAGCACAAAGAAGACCTGTGGATATAAAGAATATTTAAGATGATGGGAAAATAATTCAATTCTAAAATATGCTTTCTGAACAAGCTTGGGAGTAAATGTATGGTTTTCCATAACAATGACTTCAAAGAGAATGGTGCTCACTTGGATCTTTGATGGGGCCTCTCTGTGTTGCCCAGGCTGGCTTTGAACTCCTGGGCTAAGGGATTCTGCCACTTAAGCCCCCCATGTAGCTGGGATTTCTACTGTGCTTGGCCATCAATCTTTTAACATTTTATATACTAAAAGAAAAACATTTTTATGGCTTCAGTTCACATACTTCTATTTGTATTACTGTAAGCAGATCACTGTGTTTGGACAGGTCAGTTCTCAAGACTTCCCTTTCCACTTAGCAATTAGTTCCATGCTTGATATGTGCAAAATAAACCATATATCAATTAGTTGGAGTATTTTTGTTTTGAAGTGTTTTCCTTTTTGTTTCATCTAAAGAAATGCTCACAGGCCATTTTATTAGACTCAGAAAAACCTTGTTCTATTCCCAAATCATCCAATTTCAAGTTCGCTGAAGTTGACAGGTATGGGAGAGGTCTTTACCATACTGGTGAATTACATAAGGACAAATTTATTTGCTTTGAGTTTTAAAGACATCCAAGGGGGAAAAGGGAAGTAAGTGTTTGGTTATATATTACAGCCCTGACTCTCACTGTGGTTTCTGACTTCAGCATCCTGTCTTTGTTGACTATACCTTCACATTTCAGTGCTCCTCCAAGGGGGCTGTTGGGCTCCTGGAGTTATCTGTCCATCAAAGCCAGAAGCCAACTCCTAGAGGCTCCAGGAAATATCTCTATCTAGGTCCTACCTAACAGGTGATTCTCTCATCCTACCATGGGTAGTTATATTAATACAGCAGATACCTTGGACAGCAAAGTACTACCCACCTTAGCTCTATGATGCTTGGGTCTGGAAAGCTGAATTTTTGAGGCCGTGTATCTCTCTAGATGGGACTGAGTTCATAAGACTTAGTTTCCGTTGGTGATGTACAGGCTGCAAAGCACAGCACAGCATAGGAAGGGCACTACATCCATTGGATGGCCATTCAGCTCTTCTTCCCCTACTCTTCCAGCTCTGCAGCCCTCTTGCACCTATTGATACATTTTATCTACTGCCTTTTAAAATTTGTATTGAGGTAAAATTGTTGTACAATAAACTGCATCCATTTAGAGTACACAGTTTAATGATGCATTTTATGATAAATGGATATATCCATGAAACCACCAAAATAATCAATATACAGAACATTTACATCATCCCCAAAGTTCCCCCATGCCACTTTGTAGCCCATCCTATCCTCCTCTTCTCTCTAGTCACAGACAACCACTATTCTGCTTTGTGTCTTTATAGGTTAGGGAGCATTTTCTGAAAATTTGCATAAACAAAATCATCCAGTAGGCACTCTGTTGGATCTGACTTATTTCAATTAAGATAATAATTTTGAGATTAAGTCTACCATTTTTTACTTATTCCTTTTGTATCTTGTTCCTTCATTCTCCATTTCTTCTTGTCTTTGAATTACTTAAATGTTTTTGATTTTTTTTTCTTTTGTGGAATCCATAGAAATTAGACTATACATTTAGGCCATTTATCAATTTATTGCCTTTTGATTCCAGATCAACACTTTTGTTTCTCCTTTGCCAACTGGTGCAATCTTATGCTCTGCCAATAGAGGGCATAAGAGGGCAGCAAGTCTGGCAGGAAAAAAAAAAGCTTTTTCTGGTTCTTGGATTCTTTTTTCTCCTATGGCATGGCTGCCAGCATACCGGTATTCAGAAGGTCCAGGAGTCCTCACTCTCCAGAGTATTTTGACTGCTACCCGAGAAACCTCTGCCTGTTGACTAGCTCAGGTCCACCAGCACCCCAGCAAGCCATGCCTTCTGGGCCAGCTGCAGCTAGCTTGCACCCTCTAGTAAGTTTCTGTGCTATCCTGTGGGTTGTTCCTGCAGACCAGCTTTATTCCACACAGCCTGGCAAATTTCTTTGCCTCTGTAGGCCAGTGTGCTCCTGTGGTTGCTACAGCCTCTTAAAAGAGGCATTAATCTCAGCCTTCGAGGGAAACAGTGTCTTCCAAATTCTTAATTCCTCTCTTGTGTCATCTCTTTCAGCCCTAGAGATACAGGTTGAATATCTCTTATCCAGAATTCTTGGGAACAGAAGTGTTTTTGATTTTTGATTTTTTTAAAAATTTTGGAATATTTACATATACATAATGTGCTATCTCGGGGATTGGTCCCAAGTCTAAACACAAAATTTATGCTTTATATACATCTTATACAGATAGTCCAAAGGCAATTTCATACGGTATTTTTTTTAAAAAATTATACTTTAAGTTCTGGAATATGTGTTGAGAACATGCAGTTTTGTTACATAGGTATACACATGCCATGGTGGTTTGCTGCACCCATCAACCTGTCATCTACATTAGGTATTTCTCCTAATGGTATTCCTCCCCTAGCCCCCAACCCTGTGACAGGCCCCAGTGTGTCATGTTACCCTCCCTGTGTCCATGTGTTCTCATTGTTCAACTCCCATTTATGAGTGAGAACATACAGTGTTTGATTTTCTCTTCCTGTGTCAGTTGGCTGAGAATGATGGTTTCTAGCTTCATCCATGTCCCTGAAAAGGACATGAATGCATCCCTTTTTATGGCTGCAGAGTATTCCATGGTGTATATGTGCCACATTTTCTTTATCCAGTCTATCACCAGTGGGCATTTGGGTTGGTTCCTCTTTGCTATTGTGAACAGTGCTGAAATAAACATACGTGTACATGTGTCTTTATAGTAGAATGATTTACAGTCTTTTGGGTATATACCCAGTAGTGAGATTGCTGGGTCAAATGGGATTTCTGGTTATAGATCCTTGAGGAATCGCCAAACTGTCTTCCACAATGGTTGAACTAATTTACACTCCCACCAACAGTGTAAAAGCATTCTAATTTATCCACATTCTCTCCAGTACCTGTTTCCTGACTTTTTAATGATCACCATTCTAACAGGCATGAGATGGTATCTCATTGTAGTTCTGATTTGAATTTCTCTAATGACCAGTGATGATGAGTGTTTTTTCATATGTTTGCTGGGCACATAAATGTCTTCTTTTGATAATTGTCTGTTCATATCCTTTGCCCACTTTTTGATGGAGTCGTTTGTTTTTTTCTTGTAAATTTTTTTAAGATCGTGTAGATTCTGGATATTAGCCCTTTGGCAGATAAATAGATTGCAAAAAATGTATCCCATTCTGTAGTTTGTCTGTTCCCTGTAATGACAGATTCCTTTACTGTGCAAAAGATCTTTAGTTTAATTATGTCCCATTTGTCAATTTTAACTTTTATTGCCATTGCTTTTGGTGTTTTAGTCATGAAGTCTTTGCCTATACCTATGTCCTGAATGGTATTGCCTAGGTTTTCTTCTAGAGTTTTCATGGTTTTAGGTCTTACATTTAAGTCTTTAATCCATCTTGAGTTAATTTTTGTATAAGATGTAAGGAAGGAGTCCAGTTTCAGCTTTCTGCACATGGCTAGCCAGTTTTCCCAACACCATTTATTAAATAGGGAATCCTTTCCTCATTGTTTGTTTTTGTCAGGTTTGTGAAAGATAAGATGGTCGTAGATGTGTGGCATTATTTCTGAGGCCTCTGTTCAGTTCCATTGGTCTATGTATCTGTTTTGGTACCAGTACCATGCTGTTTTGGTTACTATAGCCATGTAGCATAGTTTGAAATCAGGTTAGGGTGATGCCTCCAAATTTGTTCTTTTTGCTTAGGATTGCCTTTGCTATATGGGCTCTTCTTTTTGGTTGCATATGAAATTTATAGTAGTTTTTTCTAATTCTGTGAAGAAAGTTAATGGTAGTTTGATGGGAATAGCCCCAATCTGTAAATTACTTTTAGTAGTTTGGCTATTTTCATGATATTGATTCTTCTTATTCATGAACATGGACTGTTTTTCCATTTGTCCATATCCTCTCTTATTTCCCTGAGTAGTGGTTTGTAGTTCTCCTTGAAGAGGTCCTTCACATCTGTTGTAAGTTGTATTCCTAGGTATTATTCTCTTTGTAAGAATTGTGAATAGGAGTTCAGTCATGATTGTTTGTCTATTATTGGTGTATAGGAATGCCTGTGATTTTTGCACACTGAGTTTTTATCCTAATACTTTGCTGAAGTTGCTTATCAGCTTAAGTAGATTTTGGGCTGAGTTGATGGAGTTTTCTAAATATAAAATCACATTATCTGCAAACAGAGACAATTGGACTTCCTCTCTTCCTATTTGAATACCCTTTATTTCTTTCTCTTGCCTGATTGCCCTGGCCAGAACTTCCAATACTATTTTGTATAGGAGTGGTGAGAGGGGGCATCCTTGTCTTGTGCCAGTTTTCAAAGGGAATGCTTCCAGCTTTTGCCCATTCAGTATGATATTGGCTGTGGGTTTATTATAAATAGTTCTTATTATTTTAAGATATGTTCCATCAATATCTAGTTTATTGAGAGTTTTTTAGCATGAAGGGGTGTCAAATTTTGTTGCAGGTCTTTTCTGCATCTGTTGAGATAATCATGTTTTTTGTCATTGATTCTGTTTGTGATGAATTATGTTTATTGATTTGCATATGTTGAACCAGTCTTGCATCCCGGGGATGAAGCTGACTTGATCATGGTGGATAAGCTTTTTGATGTGCTGCTGAATTCAGTTTGCAGGTATTTTATTGTGGATTTTCACATTGATGTTCATCAGGGATATTGGCCTGAAATTTTCATTTCTTGTTGTGTCTCTGCCAGGTTTTGGTATCAGGATGATGCTGGCCTCATAAAATGAGTTAGGGAGGAGTTCCTTTTATTCTATTGTTTGGAATAGTTTCAGAAGGAATGGTACCAGCTCCTCTTTGTACCTCTGGTAGAATTCAACTGTGAATCTGTCTGGTCCTGGGTTTTTTTTTTTTGTTGTTAGGATATTAATTACTGCCTCAATTTCAGAACTTGTTATTGGCCCATTCAGGGATTCAGCTTCTTCCTGGCTGAGTCTTGAGAAGGGTGTATGTGTCCAGGAATTTATCCATTTATTCTAGATTTTCTAGTTTATTTTCTAGAGGTGTTTATTGTTTTCTCTGTTGGTAGTTTGTGTTTCTGTGGGATCAGTGGTGAAATCTCCTTTGTCATTTTTTTTTTATTGGGTCTATTTAATTCTTCTCTCTTTTCTTCTTTATTAGTCTGGCTAGTTGTCTATCTATTTTGTTAATCTCAAAAAAGCAGCTCCTGGATTCACTGATTTTTTTGAAGGGTTTTTTTGTGTCTCTGTCTACTTCAGTTCTGCTCTGATCTTAGTTATTTCTTGTCTTCTGCTAACTTTTGAATTTGTTTGCTCTTGCTTCTCTAGTTCTTTTAAATGTGATGTTAGGGTGTTGATTTTAGATTTTTCTCATTTTCTCCTGTGGGCATTTAGTCCTATAAATTTCTCTCTAAACATTGCTTTAGCTGTGTCCCAGAGATTCTGGTATGTTGTGTCTTTGTCCTCATTGGTTTCGAGTAACTTATTTATTTTTGCCTTAATTTTGTTATTTACCTAGTAGTCATTCAGGACTGGGTTGTTCAGTTTCCATGTAGTTGTGCAGTTTTGAGTTAGTTTCTTAATCTTGAGTTCTAATTTGATTGCACTGTGGTCTGAGAGACTGTTATGATTTTTGTTCTTTTGCATTTGCTGAAGAGAGTTTTACTTCTACTTATGTGGTTAATTTTTGAATAAGTGTGATGTGATGCTGAGAAAAATGTATACCTATTGATTTGGGTTGGAGAGTTCTGTAGATGTCTATTAGGTCCGATTGGTCCACAGCTGAGTTCAAGTCCTGAATATCCTTGTAAATTTTCTGTCTCATTGATCTGTCTAATATTGACAGTGGGGTGTTTAAGTCTCCCACTATTTTCATATGGGAGCCTAAGTCTTTTTGAAGGTCTCTGAGAACTTGCTTTACAAATCTGGGTGCTCCTGTATTGGATGCATACAGATTTAGGGTAGTTAGCTCTTCTTGTTGCTTTGATCCATTTACCATTATGTAATGCCCTTCTTTGTCTTTTTTGATCTTTGTTGGTTTAAAGTCTGTTTTATCAGAGACTAAGATAGGTCTCCTGAATACAGCATACCAATGAATCTTGACTCTTTATCCAATTTGACAGTCTCTGTCTTTTAATTGGGGCATTTAGGCCATTTACGTTTAAGGTTAATATTGTTACGTGTGAATTTGATCCTGTCATTATGATGCTAGCTGGTTATTTTTCCCATTAGCTGATGCAGTTTCTTCAAAGTGTCAATGGTCTTTACAATTTGGTATATTTTTGCAGTGGCTGGTACTGGTTTTTCCTTTCCATATTTAGTGCTTCCTTAAGGAGCTCTTGTAAGGCAGACTTGGTGGTGACAAAATCTTTCAGCATTTGCTTGTCTGTAGAGGATTTTATTTCTCCTTCAATTACGAAGCTTAGTTTGGCTGGATATGAAATTCTGAGTTGAAAATTCTTTTCTTTAAGAGTGTTGAATATTGGTCCTCATTCTCTTATGACTTGTAGGGTTTCTGCAGAGAGATCCACTGTGAGTCTGATGGGCTTCCCTTTGTGAGTAACCCAGCCTTTCTCTATGGCTTTCCTTAACATTTTTTCCTTCATTTCAACCTTGGTGAATTTGACGATAATGTGTCTTAGGTTGCTCTTCTTGAGGAGTATGTTTGTGGTGTTCTCTGTATTTCCTGAATTTGAATGTTGGCTTGTCTTCTTGGGTTGGGGAAGTTATCCTGGATAATATCCTGAAGAGTGTTTTCCAATTTGGTTCCATTCTCCTTGTCATTTTCAGGTACACCAGTCAAACATAGGTTTGGTCTTTTCACATGTTTCTTGGAGGCTTTGTTCATTCCTTTTCATTCTTTTGTCTCATCTTGTTTTCACACTTGATTTCACTAAGTTGATCTTCAATATCTGATATCCTTTCTTCCACTTGATAAATTTGGCTATTGATACTTGTGTATGCTTCATGAAGTTCTCTTGCTGTGTTTTTCAGTTCCATCAGGCCATTTATCTTCTTTTCTAAACTGGTTATTCTAGTTAGCAATTCCTCTAATCTTTTGTCAAGGTTCTTAGCTTTCTTGCATTGGGTTAGAACATGCTCCTTTAGCTCAGAGGAGTTTGTTATTACCCACCTTCTGAAGCCTACTTCTGTCAATTTGTCAGACTCATTCTCCATCCAGTTTTGTTCCCTTGCTGGCAAGGAGTTATCCTTTGGAAGAGAAGAGATGTTCTGATTTTTGGAATTTTCAGCTTTTTTGCACTAGTTTTTCCTTATTTTCATGATTTATCTAGTTTTTGTCTTTGATGCTGGTGACCTTTTTATAGGGTTTCTGTGTGGATGTCCTTTTTGTTGATGTTTATGCTGCATATTTCTGTTTGTTAGTTTTCCTTCTAACAGGCCCCTCTGCTGCAGGTCTGCTGGAGTTTGCTTGAGGTCCACTCCAGACCCTGTTTGCCTGGGTATCACCAGTGAAGGCTGCAGAACAGCAAAGATAGTTCCTGTTCCTTCCTCTAAAGGTTCATCCCAGAGGGGCACCCACCAGATGCCACCTGGAGCTCTCCTGTATGAGGTGTCTGCTGACCCCTGCTGGGAGGTGTCTCCCCGTCAGGTGGCAAAGGGTTCAGGGACTCACTTGAGGAGGCAGTCTGTTTCTAAGCAGAGCTTGAGCACTGTGCTGGGAGATCTGCTGCTCTCTTTAGAGCTGTCAGGCAGGAATGTTTAAGTCTGCTGAAGCTGTGCCCACAGCTGCCCCTTCCTTCAGGTGCTCTGTTCCAGGGAGATGAGAGTTTTATCTATAAGACCCTGACTGGGGCTACTGACTTTCTTTCAGAGATGCCCTGCTCAGAGAGGAGGAATCTAGAGAGGCAGTCTCTCTACAATGGCTTTGCCGAGCTATGGTGGGTTCCATCCAGTTTGAACTTCCAGGGGGCTTTGCTTACACTCTGAGGGGAAAACCGCCTGCTCAAGCCCAAGTAATGGTGGACGCCCCTCCCCCTACCAAGCTTGAATGTCTTAGGTCCATTTCTGACTGCTGTGCTGGCAGTGAGAATTTCAAGCCAGTGATCTTAGCTTGCTGGGCTCCATAGGGGTGGAATCTGCTGAGCTAGACCACTTGGCTCCCTGGCTTCAGCCCCCTTTCTAGGGGAGTGAACAGTTCTGTCTCGCTGGTGTTCCAGGCACTGCTGGGAGATGAAAAGAAAAACTCCTGCAGCTAGCTCAGTGTCTGCCCAAATGGCCACCCCTTTTTGTGCTTGAAACCCAGGGCCCTGGTGGTGTAGAAACCTGAGGGAATCTCCTGGTCTGCTGGTTGTGAAGACTGTGGGAAAAGTGTAGTACCTGGGCTGGAATGCACCGTTCCTCACAGCACAGTCCCTCATGGCTTCCCTTGGCTAGGGGAGGAAGTTCCTTGATCCCTTGCACTTCCTGGGTGAGGTGATGCCTCCATCCTGCTTTGGCTCACCCTCCATGGGCTGTACACACTGTCTATCCAGTCCCAATGAGATGAGCCAGGTACTTCAGTTGGAAATGCAGTAATCACCCACCTTCTGCATTTATCTTGCTAGGAGTTACAGACCAGAGCTGTTCCTATTTGACCATCTTGCCAGCCATCTCCTCATATGGTATTTTAAATATTTTTTGCATGAAACAAAGCTTTGACTGCAACTCATTACATGAAATCATGTTTGGAATTTTCCACTTTTGGCATTAGGTCAATGCTCAAAAATTTTTGGATTTTGGAGCCTTTCAAATTTTGAGTTTTTGAATTAAGGATGCTCAAGCTGCTTTCTGTGTTTGCCATTCCTTAAAGTCCACCTTTATCCCTTTAACAACTTTTCTATTAAATTTTCTGTGATCAGATAGCTAGTAGAGTTGCCATCTCAGCTCACCAGCTCACTACAATCTCCACCTCCTGAGTTCAAGTGATTTTTGTGCCTCAGCCTCCAGAGCAGCTGAGACTACAGGCCCATGACATCACGCTTGGCTAATTTTTTTTTTTTTTTGGTAGAGACAGGATTTTACAATGTTGCCTAGCCTGGTCTTGAACTCTTGAGCTCAAGTGATCTGCCCCCCTTAGCCTCCCAAAGTGCAGGGATTTCAGGCAGGAGCCACCATGCCCAGCCTCTTGTCTAAATTTTGACTGAAGAAACATCCTTAGCTACTCAGAGTTGTAGGATTTACTACAGAATGTAAAATGCTGCAACCATTAGGGTCCATTTGCCAGCCTCCATTCTTTATACAGTAATTGTCACATGTATCACTTCTACCTGCGTTACACACTCAACAAGGGAATGTTATATCTACTTAACTGAAATCACAACAATCTGCATTCCCCTGCTGTCATTTCTTGTGGGCCCGAAGAACTAACTTTAGCATTTCTTATATTGTAGGTATGTTTTCATCAGATTCTCTTAGTTTCATGCTATCCATACCCATTTTCTTGCCACTTTCATTCTTCAGGGGTATTTTCACTGGATATAGAACTATGGGTTGATGTGGTCTTCTATCCTGCTTGATTCATTTTCTTTTCTTTCCTTTTTTTTTTTTTTTCTGAGACAGAGTTTCGTTCTGTCACCCAGGCTGGAGTGCAGTGGCACCATCTTAGCTGGCTGCAATGTCTACCTCTCAAGTTCAAGTGATTCTTGTGCCTCAGCCTCCCGAGTAGCTGGGATTACAGGCACATGCCACCATGCCAGGAAAATTTTTGTGTTTTCAGTAGAGACAGGGTTTCACCATGTTGCTCAGGCTGGTCTTGAACTCCTGATCTCAAGCAATCCACCTGCCTTGGCCTCCGAAAGTGCTGGGATTACAGGTATGAAACACCATGCCTGGCCTCTCTATGATTTCTGATAAGTTTGCTGGCATTTGAGTCCTTTTTTTTTCAGACTTTTTATGTGATATGTTGTGTTTTTCTTGCTGCTGTCGACTTTTATTTTTAATCTCTCTCTCTCTTTTTTTTTTTTAGCAGTTTTACTATGATATGCCTAAGCATACTTTTAGTTTTGTTTGTATTTATGCTGTTTGGTGTCTGCTAAGCATCTGGAATCTTTAAATTTGTGTTTTTCATCAAATTTGTGAGGAATAATAGCCAAGCTTCAAAGCAAGTCTGAATCCCAGGTGTCTCTCCATATGGAGATAAAGCAAAAGAATAGGGGACTGCTAGTTGGAAGTGTTGTCAACCACTATTTCTTAAACATTTTTCTGTCCCCTTCCCTTTATCTTCTCTTTCTGGAGGTATGCTAGACTGTCTGAAATTGTTCCATAGTTTCCTAGGCTCTTTTGACTCTTTTTTTTTCAATCTTTTTTCTCTCTTTTCTTCAAATTGGATAATTATTTCTTTTGGTCTTCAAAGTCACTGACCTTTGTCATATCCATTCTGATATTAATCCCATCCAGTGGATTTATAATTTTCAGATATTGTCTTCTTTAGTTCTAATCTTTCCTTTTAGTTCTTTTTTATGTTTTCTACTCTTCTGCTAAGATTTCGTTCATTGTGAGCATTTTTCCCTTGTTTCATTGAGCATGGTTATAAGTAGCTGGGCTGTGGCCCAAATCTCAGCTCAGTTTCCAGCATACCCCAGTTCTTAAAGCTGTGATGTTTGCAGCCTGCCCTGATATTCGTGACTCAGAAGCTGGCCAGTGACTGTGCAGAGTTGCACGTGACACTGGGCACCTCTACTTTGGCTTTCTTCTCTCTGGAATGCTCCCTTACCTTTCTGTGGCCATGGATACCCTGCCTCATCTTTCCTCTGGCCAGAGAGATGACAAGTTTCCTTTCAGAAGCCACTCCATGTCATGTCATGACCACAGTGGCCCTGTGGACCAAAGCCACAAAGAGGGGGCACTCACCTGGTGCCAATCCCTTCTTCCAAATTTCCGCTCCCTTGAAAATTCTGTGTGCTCCTCGGAGGCATCAGGTAATATTTTAGTATTATTTTATTTTTCTACAAATGGGTTTCACTATGTTGCCCAGACTGGTTTCAAATTCCCAAGCTCAAGCAATCCTCCTGCCTCAGCCTCCTCAGTAGCTGAAACTACAGGTATAAGCCACTGTGCACGGCTTTAGTTATTTGCAGAAGGTCAACGGACTGGGAAATTATCCCACTTTTCTATAAAAATGAGGCTTCCTTCTCCACTAATTTTCCTTATCTGAGTATAGTAGGTATGATTTCAAACCATAAACAGAAGTATATTAGAACTAAAGTATCTCTTTATTTTCTATATTCAACTTTTTATTTCTATTTGGAGTCCCCAACCTCAGACATGTCCCCTAGTTCCAGGGTCCTATGAGACACGGTCATCAGTCTGAACAGGTCAATTGTGGAGCCCTCCTTTGTCCCTGTGTATGTGGTCCTACCAAATAACTTGACTCTCTGCTACTCCTAACCACACAGATGAGGTTAGGTTCCAGGAAGCTTAGACACACTGCCATTTCCCCTTTAGGGGATCCTCTTCTCTGGTGGCACTGTTGGGAAGGAGGCACAGGCCCCTTCTTCTCCCAGGACCCCTTGATCTTGTCTTCCTCTTGTTCTCTTCTCTTTTCCTCTGAGTACTGGGGGAACCTTGGTCTAGTCTGGGAAAAATTCTTTCTTTAAGTTTCTTTAAGACACACTCTTTTTTTTTTTTTTTTTTTTTTTTTTTAACTTTAAAGGCTTTGATAAGAATTTAAGCTTTTGGAACATTAGGGCCAGAAGCCATGTGAGCTACTTTTGTTTCTCCCTGCCAAATGTTACCCCTGGGGCTATGGGCTCGGAGCTAGTGAAAAGCCTTGCTTAAAGGAGAAAGGAGAAGGTCAGGGAAAGAGGAGAGATAGCAGGAAGAAATCCCATAGCTTGATGTCTCCAAATATTATTCAGACAGGGAAAATGTCTTTTTCTTCTCTCGTCCTCCAGTATGTATCTCGATGCTGGCACATGGTGATTTCTCAATAAATATTTATTAAATGAATGAACAAATTTGCTGTGTAATATTAGAAAAGCCTCATGACCTCTCACTTTGTTCTCTGAGCTCTAAAATGGGGATAATGATGCCAATGTCATAGCATTGCTGTAGGAGCAGATATGATTACACACACTTTGTAAACAGTTTTCTAATTATAATGTTTTGTTACTGTTATTATGAAACTTCATTGAGCTGAGAGAGTGCTTGGCATCTTTGTCCAAACTGTGGGTGATTGCAGGCAGACCTAGTCAACTGGAAACAGATTTTTACCTTTTCCCCAGAGAAGCTGCACAATTTCAATGAAGTTTTTGTTCTCCAAAATTATTTATCCTCCTAATGACAGTTTTTATGTCAGTTTGCTTGATGATTCCTGCATGATGAGAATTGATTTTGGATTAGATTCTTCCCAGCATGGAGTAACTGGTACAGTACTGAGAAAATGATAGTAATATTGTATCTCATCTTAAAGGCACGCTTTGGCTCTTTGCATATTTTAGTTAGAATTTAAACTGAGTTCTAATCACATGAAATGTTAAGGTATACTTAAAAATGTACCTTTTGAGTATTCATAGAAAGTGCTTTCCAAACTGCCTGATGAAGCAAAGATTGAATGAGCTGTGTCTCTTGTGGAAGCCTCTGTAAATGGGCTCAGCATTTAACAAGGAGTTATAACTTTTGATGCTCTTTGTGTGTGAAAAGGACATTGGTCAATTCTAAAGAACCCCCAAATAGGAAGGGCTGGTACTTAATGACCTGGTGTCTTCCAAGGAGCTCATAGCACGTGGCAGATTGTACATCTGCCTCTCGAAATCCTAGGGAGTTACCCAGTGCTTGCTGGATAGCAATATGACAGTTACCCCCATCCCAGATTAAAGCTTGGGGTTCAACCACAGCAGCAAGTGTAAGGCTAGCATTTGAGGGATGGGCTTATGGTCACATGAGTGCTATATAAGCTCTATAGAAAGAGAGAAACAGTGGATGAGGGCTGTTGGCTATGCCTCAAAGTAAGTCCCAGGTTCCACTGCAGGTAGGGCAAAAAATTGGTGGGAATGACAGCAGGAGGTGATTCCATCCTGGAAGGTCCATCTTCAGGCCTTAGGGATCAGAATCAGAGCATAAAGATGTTCAGGAACAGAAAATCTAGTCTGAATAAGCTGATATGCCCTGCTTTTGGGTGGGAGGTTTTCCAGCTACAAGGGTTGTTCAATCAGTAAATATTTTTTGTTTGCCTCCTATTTTAAAACCTTATATTAAATGCTGCAATACAAAAGGAAGTTTATATTTCACTAGCAACTTCCAAAGCATTTTTTCTTTCTTTCTTTATTTTTTCTGAGATGGAGTTTCACTCTTGTTGCCCAAGCTGGAGTGCAGTGGCATGATCTTGGCTCACTGCAACCTCTGCCTCCCGGGTTCAAGTGATTCTCTGGCCTCAGCCTCCCTAGTAGCTGAGACTACAGGCATGTGCCATGACACCCAGCTAATTTTTGTATTTTTAGTAGTGATGGGGTTTTGCCATGTTGGTCAGGCTGGTCTCGAACTCATGACCTCAGGTGATCAGCCCGCCTCAGCCTCCGCAAGTGCTGGGATTACAGGCATGAGCCACTGCACCCGACCCAAGCACTTTTTCTTATATCACAGAGACACACACACACACACACTCTGTGTTTTAGGAGGCTTTTCCTGTATACTATAGGATGGGTTATATCCACAGTTCTAGGGTTAATCCTGGATATACCATTAAGTAGCTGTGTTTTCTCAGGAAAACTGCTGACCCTCTCTGTGCTTCAGTTACCTTATAAGTGAAAATGAACTAATAATAGTACCTACTTCCTAAAGTTGATGTGAGGAGAACATGAGTTATTTTGCATAAAGTTCATAGAACAATGCCTGGTATGTACTCAGCAATTGTTATCTATTTACTGTCATTCTGTGGGGCTGGGAACATTAGAAGCCAGGTCCACACAGGGCCAACAGTGGGTGATCATGGGTGATCCTGAGCAGCCAGGAGTTTGGTTGGTAATATGAGAAGCAGAATAGAGAGAGTGAATAGAAGAGCTGAATCTCTTTAGAAGGAGATTCTGTGACCTAATAAGAGGGAATCAAAGTCTGCCATCCAGTAAGAAGAGATGGCTGGAGTCCTGGGCAGAAAGCCTGGCAGCAAGGGATTGGACAGTGAAATTCACAGGACTGACTACGGAGCAGCAATCCCCATCATGGGATGCACTATTTTAAAATGGCTGTTTGAGGTGCTAAGGTCAAAAGGGGATATGCAGCAACATGGACCTGGTGTTGAGGCATGGAGGGACTCCTACATTTCTCCTGCCTTTGGACAGCCTGGGTTTGGGACTGTGGCCTGGCTGAACTTAAATTGGGTATTAAAATTTGAGTTGTTGCAGTAATAACAAAAACAACAATGCTGCTGTTACTGTTGCACTCCTACTAGCAGTGATAGCATTATTGATGATGTACTGTGATCCAGTATTTAATGGTTCATTCACAACCCCATGAGGGAACCTTACTTTATCAGATGAGAACATTAAGCACAGAGAAATAAGTGTCTTATAGTGGTCACAGGCTAAGAAGTAGAGGGGCCAGGTTTGAACCTATGCAGTCAGATGTCTGGTTTTAATCATTTATTATACTGTCTCCAAAACTTGTAAGAGAGTGGTGATGACTCCTTGTGTCTGTCAGAGAGAGGTCAGGAGGAGGGAGAAAAAAAGAAAATCACATGAATAGAGCAGCCAATAAAGGCCAACACTCCGTTCAGTGAAGGTGTGTTTTAGACCCAGAGCGAGACTGAAAACAGGAATTGGCTCATCTTCTGATGGCTTCTCATACAGGAAGCCTCTCACTGCCCTGAGTGTGATGCTAGCATTTAAATACACACAGTTTTTGCCCCACTGATCCTTACAGGCAAGCCAAGTGTTTTACTTTCAAGTGCAATGGAAGAAATGGCCATCTCTTCCAAAGCTGGAAGACAAGCTGACTGGTTTGGAATTGCTGAGAGTTGCCCAGGGAATCAGCAAAACAATTTTGACGGTAAGTGATCTTTCCTTGGTACCGACCAACCTTTTGGGTTAGGGCAGCACCCATTTTCCTTACCTAGTGAGCATCAAAATGAGCAGTGCTGAGGGTCTTGGTAACTTATCAAACTCAAAATTAATAGCAAGCATTGTGATCCAATGTATTCTTTATTAACTACATATTTGAAAGTGGAACTAGTTAGATTGCTGCCAGATTCAGGTACTGGATTCTTTGTTATTTAGATTGCAAATTTTCTGTTTGGCTGAGCCTGCCCCAATCCTTATTTCATTTAAATGTATTTTTGCTTTGCATGAATTTTCCCTACTCACAAAAGAAATAGAAGGTGGTAAATGCAGCCAAAATGCCTGCAGAACTCTTCTAGCACTGTTCAGTGATTAAGTGGAGAAGTACATACAATTTCCATTTCAATCAAGTTTTCCATTAATAAGGGATTGAGTTATTTCTTAGTTCAAGTTGTCAGAGACTACGGCAGGTCACTATGCTGTGGGTACCATGAAGGAATTGGTCCCATGACAGTAGAGGCTTCAGTCAACTTTCAGGTGTATATCTTTTTAGAGATCTGATGACATTAAGATGAAACAACACCATTCAGTAATTGGGCTCAGGCTACTGTATTGAAAGTCCTTGAGTCATGATAGAGCTTGTTGTAGCCAGTGACATAACAATGTCTATCGTGTGAGGAAGAAACTTCCCTTAAAAGAAGAATCAAACTCAGGGCACTGGAAAGTTTTTGCTGAGAGTGTTTGAAAAAAAGATTCTCAGGTAAGGATAGCTGAGCACTGGTAATGACTGCTTTCCCAGGGGCTCAGCTTTCTTTGGGTGTTTGTCCAACTGATTCCCGTGGCCACCATCATGATGGGTGTGTGTCTCATGTGTGTGTGCATGTGTGTGTGTGTGTGTGTGTGTGTGTGTGTGTAAGTAGGAGAGCAAGGCAAGGGGCACTGCTTTCATTTTAAAATCTTCAAGTGAAGGGGGACAAATCTGTTTTTCATTTGGCTCAGCTGAGAAAAGGAGATAATTTCACAAAAACTATATAAAATATTAATGGAGAAAGGAAGAGAACAAAATAAGATAAAATATTGGCAGCACAGAAACAATTGACTGAGTACAGATATGGTCATCTGTTTATTTGCAGCTCCCATGCACCTCACCTCCCAGTATGTATGCTCTTGTGAATCTGGGCTTGGCCATTTCACTGCTTTGGTCAATGGAGCATTAACATGTGTGGCACAATCAATCAGTGGGAACCTGTCCTCTTGGAATGTCATTCTTAGGGTTCAGCTACCATGGAAAGAAGCTCATGTGAAGAGACCACATGGGGAGAGAGAAACACCCCAGCCTTCCAGCCAGACATGTGGGAGAAGGTATCCTGGAAGGTGGAGCCAGGCCACCACCTGACTGCCGGCTCAGGAGAGACCCCAGAGGAGAGAATCATCCAGCTGAGTCCCAGCCAACCCACAGAATAATAGGAAATAAAAATAAAAAAGCACTGTGCTTTAATTCACTAAGTTTTAAAGTAGTTTTAAATGCAGATAACTTAAACTAGATGTCTTAGATTCCATCAGAGTTAACTGTCTTGCAAGTCTCCGGGGCTCTGCCCAGAACTGAATTGCTGCCATAGATGATGATACTCTAGTCCTAAGAGTATGTGGAGTTTCACAGATACTGTTCCTGTCTCTGTCCCTCCACTCTGTGTCCATCTCCATGGCATGTCTGCCCTGCTGGTGGCATCTCCTATTTTTCTATCTGGTGCAATCCACCAGAGTCTCCTGGCCACCCAGTGGATTCTCTTTCCTTTTGTCATAGTTTTCAGGCTGTGAAAACTTCAGTGTTCATGCTCAATCGCCTGGGCTGTGGCTGACAGTTAATTACCTCCTTCTTCTGGAGAAGAGCACTGAGTGCTTTGCATTACAGTCCTTTCTTAGTCGTGAGTCCCAAAATGACCATTACTAATAGTACTAAGAAGGAGAACGTGGCCAGACCAGGGCCTTCTAGTCACTGGAGAGAGTGAGGGGCACAGTATACCTAAGCCTGATTGTGTAGCTTGAGTCAGGTTAGCGATGGGCCAATCTGGATTCTGGGGGATTATCATTAAGTAGTATAAGATCCAAGGAGAGCAAGTCTGGGTTGCCCTATCATCAAAGCTGGTAGGTCCAAGGTCAAGGCCAGACCATGGCAGCTGAAGTGTGAGCACTCAGCTAGGCAGTGCTGCTCTTGTGAAATGCAGCTCTTTGCAACTGGGTTCTTTGGAAAGGCCAGAGGTTCTAATAGGCTGTTCTGAATGATTGGCATCTAAACATTTACACACCCATGAAAAAGTTTGCTTCTCCTTTTCTAAATGTCTAGGATGGCATGTCTCTCTGCCTTTGTAACCAAGAAATAGTATTCAATCCAAAGAGAATTTGGACAGACATTTCAGGAAAAGTTGAAGATCAAGGAGTTACTGTTCTCATAAAAATGTACTTTTTTTGTGGCAATCTAAACTCTGCTCATTGCAGTCTCTCCTGTCACAAATGGCACTGCCAACCTGTATTGGCCCTGCTGTCTGAGGTCCAGGCATTTGTGGATTTCACCACCTATTATATTCTTAATGTTCATTTGAGTAGAAGACCACAGCCCATTTGTCAACAGAAGTGACTGTTGGCCATTGATATGGTTTGGCTGTGTCCCCACCCAAATCTCATCTTGAATGCAGCTCCCATAATTCCCACATGTTGTGGGAGGGACCCAGTGGGAGGTAATCAAATCATGGGGTCAGGTCTTTCCCATCCTGTTCTCATCATAGTGAATAAGTCTCATGAAATCTGATGATTTTATACACGGGAGTTCCCCTGCACAAGCACTCTCTCTTGCCTGCCACCATGTAAGATGTGACTTTGTTCATCCTTGCCTTCTGCCATGATTGTGAGGCCTCCTCAGCCATGTGGAACTGTGAGTCAATTAAATCTCTTTTGTTTATAAATTACTCAGTCTTGGATATGTCTGGAGAACAGACTAATACAGCCGTGCACTTTTTTCACTGCCCACTGGGGCTCAAGCCAGAAAGGAAAGTACATTCGTTTTCTGGGGTTGTTGTGACCCCTCTTCCTGGATTTCAATCCACGAGGTCCCCTGCCTTGTACCATTGGGCTGCTGGCTCAGAGGGGATGCCTGTTACCCTGACTAAAGCCTTTGAACTTGAGACAGTAGTTGTATCAGAATCTTCCAGGAATTGAGTGGGTCTGAGAGGCTGGTAGTCCTCTCTGTGTTCCTTGGGTTAGTTCTTTGGAAAATCTCAAGAAAACTCTTGAGAGCTACACACTCTTCCTGACATATCTGGAAAGCTGACTCACAGAGCAAATTGACAGGCTCGAAATATCCAGGATCAACACTAAACCACTGGGGAGGCTTTCCTTCTGCGGCTTTCCCCTGACTCAAATAAAATACTTCTTTCATAATATGTACATCTTTTAAAATAAACACCTTGATAAAATATTTGGGACATAAAAATCAAAGCCTCCATTCCCATAATGTTAAAATACAGAATGCAAACTGCAACCTGTTCAGTTAATCCGGGGGGCGGTGGGGGGAAAATAGGGAAATATGGGAAAAACTAGCAAAGTAAGAACAGCAACCATAGAGAAAAGGGAGAGCACAGTATTGGAGAAAGGGAGCAGGAGGGAGGGGGAGATAAACGATTTAGCAAGACAAGAGGAGAAAGCAAAAGACCGGCCAGGCTGGGAGCGGGAAGCCTCCTCTGGCTCTGAGTGGAACTTTTTTATGACTTGGATCCTTTTGACCCAGCCTGCCATTCATTTATACTGTGGGATTTGAGATTTCTGTTCCCTTATCTCTGAAATGTTAATTAACTGATTATCCAGTATCTGTTCTATAATTGCTCTTTATTCTTAATCCATCTGAGCCTCAGCCTTAAAGGAGGTGGCCCCGAGGGAGTATGAGTGAAGGAATGTTCACCTGGTCCCACGGAAGGGGCCAGCAGCCACAGGGGCCACTGTGTGGCGCTGTCCTCATCTCCATTTTAGAGGGGAGGGACTCTAATCTTTGTTGAGTGCCAGCTACTCACTAGGGACAGCTATATTTGCTTTAATATCTTTTAGTCCTCACAGAAACCCTGTGAGCTGGCAAGTAAAGTTCAAAGGGTCATCTAACCAGTGAGTGGCCAGGCAGATCTTGTATCCATGTCAGTGTGACAAATGCCCAAACTTGCCCCCACCCCTGTGCTCTAAGATGGACAAGAATGTGTGGAATTCTTGTAAAATATGGAAAAGGATGGAGAATATGGCGGTTCCTATTATCCAACCACCCAGAATTAATCACTACTATTACAATCATTTTTGGCTATGTTTTAGTTTCATTTGTTTGTCTTTTTTTTTATAAAGTGTTGAGGTATTTAAAACAATTTTCTTCTGTATTTCATATTATTTACATTATGTGTACCTTAAACATGGCAACTAGAACCACAAATTATTTTTAGTAAAAGGGGAAAAAACTATGAAACCAACCTAATTATGAAACTAAAGGTGTGAATTACCTGAATTTGACTTCTGTCTTTTTTTTTTTTTTTTTTAGAGACAGGGTTTCACTTTGTCACCCAGGCTGGAGTAACAGTGATGTGATCACAGCTCCCTGCAGCCTCAGCCTCTCAGGTTCAAGCAATCATCACACCTCAGCCTTGTGAGTAGCTGGAACTACAGGCGTGGGCCACCCTGCCTGGCTAATTTAAAATTTTTTTTTTTTGTAGAGACAGATGTCTCACTGTATTGCCCAGGCTGGTGTTGAACTTTCGGACTCAAACAATCCTCCCACTTTTGTCTCTCAAAGTGCTGTGATTTCAGGTGTGAGCCACTGTACCCAGCCTGAATTTGACTTCTGAAATTGTGTGTGTGTGTGTGTGTGTGTGTGTGTGTGTATGTGTGTCTGGGGGTATAACAGAGTTGACCCAAAACAAAACGCAACTTTAACTTGTTTGTTTGTTGTTCCATACATTTAAATTTTGAGTAAAAGATTCTGCTATTGTATGATCTGAGCTGGAAGAAGAAGCGGAAGCTCTGTCAGAAATTTTGGGTTTCTTCTCATTGAGTCTTCTCTGCAAGACTCATGACAGTCTTGCAGAGAATGAATGACTTAGAAAATCAGAATTGTGCAGAAGCCATCCACATCACTTGACACACGAAATAATTTATCTAAGAGAATTAAGGAAACAACACAATACAAAAAAAAGTTACATGGCAAACAGACTTATTTTTACTTGCTCTCTAATAGCGATTAATTGACAACAAACTTTATATCAAATACTAGAAGATGGTTAAGTAAAGTAATGCAACTATTCATTATGATGCAATATTACTGAGCTGTTAAATGTGGCTGCCATATGTAATGTTTCAACAGACCGAAGATGAACTGAATGCTAATCATAGTAACTCTGATTTCCTTAGTGCCTACTATTTGCTATATACCCTATACATGGTATCTTATTTCATCTTCCTGCAAACCTCAGTGTCAGATTTTAGTATTTTTCTCGTTTAAAGTTAAAGAAACTTGGACTCAGAGGTGCGCCTTGACCGAGTTTAAAACGCTGGTGTGTGCAAGACTGGTGGGGCGGGGGTCGGGGGAAAGGGGAGGGAGAGCATTAGGACAAATACCTAATGCATGTGGGGCTTAAAACCTAGGTGACGAGATGATAGGTGCAGCAAATCACCATGGCACAGGTAAACCTATGTAACAAACCTGCACGTTCAGCACATGTACCCCAGAACTTAAAGTAAAAAATAAAATAAAATAACTGATGTGTGGAAGAAGGAAGGTTGACACCCAGCATTGTGCGACCCTGAAGAAGCCCATGATGTCCCAGCTGACTTGTTGTGTTGCTTAAGATTGCTAATATAGTGCAGTGCTACTGATCCATATGCTGTGGATTCCATATGCTTGGTGCATGCCTAGATATGGCCTTTGGCATCAAGGCATTCTTTCCCCCACTTGCCAGGAATGTTGGCTGCTTGTGACTCACAGCTGAGCTCTTCTCTTGAAATGGACTTTGTCTGAAAGTAACCTCCTCTCTGGCGGTGATGGCCTTCCCTGAAGGCAGTCTTACTTCACTAACTGGTAGGTGAAGGTAGGAGCCTGCCTTCATCTGGGGCAACTCTGAGGGGCTACTGCATTTCAGTCCAATGTCTTCCTCTGGCTTGCTTCCCTTACTCCCTGTGATGGATGCTATCTGTGCCCAAGGACCTCCAACGTGGAGATCTGACTCGGAGTCTGCTTCTTTGGGTAACTGGGCCTAAGAAATGCATTCTAATAAGAACTCTAAAATCAGCTATCCAAGTGGAGGACAAGGTCTAGGAGTGAATACACAAAAAGGAAAGCTAATTGTGCTAAGATGATGTGATTATGGTGACTTAACTGTCTTTTCAAACGTGTTCCTTTAAATGTTTTATACGTTTACAATTTAAAGAAGAGGGAGTAGGAGGGAAGGAAAAATGACATAAAAGGCATTGCATGAATGTATAGCAGGGAGGGCCGCCTGAGAACGTCTGCACTGTCTCTCTCGCTTACTTTCTCTCACGCCCTCATGCTCCTGGAGTTCCATGCCCCGTTCTGTCTTCCCTACTTTGAATAGAAAAATCGTTTGGAAATCTGGAGCCCTTGTACTAGAAGTCATGTGGTTAGGAACTCCGGCTTTCTTATTAGGGACATTTCTTGACATGTTGCCCTAGACAAGGGGATAAAAGTTGGATGTAGAAACCCTGTGAAAAATGGGACTCTGTGGAAATGAATAACCATGTCACCTTTATAAGATTTATCTCACAACCTGTCCCAGAGGCACCTCTTCTTTGGAAAGGAATGCTCTGGGCCATAGCCATAAAATAAGGCTTTTTATCCTGCTGCCTCCGGTCTACTTCTAGAGACGCATAAACATTCACGATAGTATCCACAGGGGTTTGCACATGCTGGCTCTGTGCAGCGTGCCCTGGGGAGATAGAGATCCAAGGTTGCAATTTAGATGTTTTTAATGGAATATTATCTCCTCTAGTAGAGAGGCAACATATTGGTGAATCTGCTGTTTCTTCTTTCCTGATTAAATCAAAATCTCAGCAGAAAAAAATCAATCTCCTCCCCCCATTCCATTTATACCATCACTGCTTCAACTTCAATCTTATTACCTCTCACCTGGACAAGTGCAATAGCCTCCTAATAGTTCTCTCTTCTCTGGTCTCTCTCCTGCCCTGCATTCAATTCTTCACACTGCTGCCAAGGGATCTTCTGAAAATGCTAATATGATATTGACAATCTCCTGCTTAAAGTCATTAATGGCTCTCCATTTATTAAATATATAAATGCCCAATCGAGACATTGAAAAACCTTCATGATTCCTGCCTACATTTTCAGCACCCTCACTAGTCACTTTTCTTATGTTCCAAATATTTCAACCACATTCACCTTCATTTCCTGAACAACGGATGCTCTCATATGCTTCCTGGCCTTTGCAGATGCAATTCATTCAGTCCAAGATGTCCTTCTGGAATGACTCATCTTTAACATCACTGCCTCTGAGAAACTTTATTTTTCCACTTAATTTTAAGTAACCTTGAACAATCTTCATGTATCAGTCAGGTCCTTAATGGCAGATGACAGAATCCACTTTAGTTAGCTTAAGCAGGAAGGAATCAATTGAGAAAATCAGAAAGCTTACTGAGTTGTTGGAAAGGCTGGGGAAATAAGTTCCAGATTCATTTTCCAGCAGCAGCTCCCAGCACCATACCAGGGTTGGGTTATCCAGAGGCCTCTGCCTCTGGTTCTAAAACCATGCTGGCCTCCTCTGCTGCCACCTCTACCCATGGAATGGGGGTCCCACCCTCTTCCTTGTCTCTTCTAGTAGAGAGGCAACATAATTTAATTACAAATCCAGGTCTTCTGTAGATGTATCTGATTGGTAAAAATAAAGCCACGTGCCTCCATTCTAACAGCAAGCGAGATTGGGAACACTTTTTTTTTTTTTGATTCTACATTGAGAAGGCAGAATTCAAAATGTGGAGATCTATCAACATGTCGTAAAGATGTTTAAAAGACACGAAGCAGCAGGAATGTCAGCCTTCCGCTCTCTCTCTCTTTTTTAAAAACGATTGCATTTTGCTATTGTTCTCTTTATACATGTGTGCTTTCCCTGCTAAACCAAGGATTTGAGTTACAGCGATGTCTCACTCATTTCCGTGTCCACAACCCTTTGGCACAGTGCCTGACATATCAGTAATTCTTTGTTGATTGTTGAAATAATAAAGCTATGAGAATTCTTTGCCTAAAACTTTTTGCATGGTTAATTATATACGATGTTATATCCAGTCTTGAAAACTGCACCCCAATCTGTATGCTCTAAAATGTATTAAATCAAATCTTAAATAACTCAAGCTGCAGGAAACAGGACTGTAAATACTATTTCAAATTTGGCCTCTAGAAGCAAGACTGCAGATTCAGCGCTCATATTCAGTACCATCTTATACATCATATGCTGTAATAAACAGAGTGGCCCAAAGCAAATGAAGGAATAAGGCAAGGTTATCGTCAGCGCTCTTTGCCTCCCCTCTCAGCCCTCCTCTCTCGTCTCACCTATGTCATGCTTTCTTGTCTGTAAAGGACTGTCACACCTTTATTTATTTAATGCTCATAGCTATCCCGTGTAGTTTTATTATCTCCATGTAATATCCTAGGCCAGAGGCTGGCAAACTATAGCCTCAGGGCTCAAACCAGCTGCAGTCTGTGTTTGCAAATAAAGTTTTATTTGCAGTGTAGCCATGCCCACTCATTTATGTATTACCTATGGCTTCCTTGGGTTATAATGGCAGAGTTGTGTATTTGCTATGACCTGTGGAGTCTAAAATATTTATTATCTGTCCCTTCCCTTTATTAGGTCCTGACCTAAGCCTCTGGAACATAGGTATCAGGTAAAATTGTCCATGCAAGTCTTCTGTTTATGGGTTCCATCCCTTAGATGATCTTACTGGGAGTCATCTAAAAATGTGTAGAACTATCTGAAAGTAGCTTTCTCTAACTGTAGTGTTCTTTTTTATCTCAGTTGATTCATACTGCTGACCAAGTGAATCAGACATGGAGTTTATAGCATTCTATATCATGAAAGGATGGAGGCGGGAAGGTACTGGGGTGGGGAATGTCAGTGAAATTCTTATTATAAATACCAGCACAAAAATATTGAGATAAATGAAGAAACAGCTACAAATGGTGAAGGTGGGAAAGGAGGGGTCGGGGAAGAGTTACCTTTCAGGTTTATCCCTTTTGTATGATATTTTCAAAAACACTTGTATGTTACTTCAATAAAAATACCAAATGATTTTGGAAAAAACAAAAAGTAAAGTCTGAGAGAAAGTACAAAGGAAGTCTGTCACTAGTATAGATTATACTGCAGTATGACTTGCTGTTTCTGGGGATATTTAAGGGTATATATCCTGAGACACGGCTGAAAAGGCATACAACATACCCCATAATGTCGTATCTACTTCAGAGAACTGTAAGTCACAAAGCAAAACAATAGCCACACATCCCAAGTATGACTTCTATCATTTGACTAACAGTAATATAGGGAAGAATGCAAGGGCAGTACCCTCACTACCCCAATTATGCAGTCAGGTTTCCTGTAGAGGTCAGCATACCCAGCGTGCCATGGATGAGCCTCACCCTGGGAAAACTACCTTCATGATCATGGTGTTTCCCCTACTAGGTAGGTATGAGCTTATAGTGGCCTGGCATCTCACTCTTGATTCCAAACACTTTACACATATGGTCACTCACTTTGCAGAAGCTCTAGCCTGTCACTTGTGGCATAAAGACTTTTCCAAATTTTAAGAGCCAAACAATAACATTTTGGATACTAGAATATTTGCAAAATCCTAAGAAATGTATGCACTATATGAACAAGACCAACCAGAAGGCATTGTGTTCATCTACATATTCCAGGCCCCTCTTGGTGATGTCAAAACCTTTTGAGGAATCTGAGACATTTGTTGATGTGGCCAGGCAGAATAGAGGCCTACAAAATGTTCAAGTCCTAATCCCTGGAACCTGTGTATGTGTTACTTTACATTATGGCAAAAGGGATTTTGCAGATGTGATCAGGAATTTGAGATGAGGAGAGTATTCTGGATTATCTAGGTGGGCCTATGTAATCACAGGGTCCTTGCAATGCAATAAGGACTCAGGAGGGCCAGATCAACAGATGGAAGGATGGAAGAGAAGGCAGAGGAAAGGTGTTAAATTGCTGGCAAGAAATGTAGGCAGCCTCTTGAAGCTGGAAAATGTATGTAACAATCACTCCAACTTTAGCAGCTTAAAACTGCAGCCACTTTATTATATATCTTGAATTTTAAAATTAGGAATTTGGGCAGAGCTTTTCTGGGCAATTTTTCTATTCCATGTGGTATGCGCAGAGATCATTCAGTGGTCACTGTTTAGTGGACCGATTGATCTGTATGGTCAAAGATGGATTCATAGCTGGCCCCTGGGTGGGGTAGGCTAGGAGTCTGGGCTTAGCTGGGTCTTTTAGCCAGGGCACCTGCATCTGATCTCACCAGGATGGCAGCCTCAGCTAGCCAAAACTTATTTACTTATTTATTTATTTTTGAGACAGAGTCTTGCTCTGCCTCCCAGGCTGGAGTGCAGTGACATGGTCTCAATTCATTGCAACTTCCACCTCTCGGGTTCAAGCAATTCTCCTGACTCAGCCTTCTGCTATCATGACTGGCTAATTTTTTGTATTTTTACTAGAGATGGGGTTTCACCATGTTGGCCAGGCTGGTCCTGAACTCCTCACCTCAGGTAATCCACCCTATAGCTGCTCAAGAACCTCAGAGAGAATGATTCAAGACAATAGAAAGTGGAATCTGCCAATTTCTCAAAGCCTGGAATTACTTTTGCCATATTCTAAAGATCAATATAGTCATAAGCCACCGGGATGCAAGGGGAGGGGACATAGACCCTACCTCTCAATGGGAGGCATGCCAGAGACATTGTGGCCATCTTTAATTTGCCATAGAAATGGATTAGAAATGGCATAAAGTATACCTACATGTGTGTATTAACAGTGTGCTATGGAAGCTTAGAGAAGGCAGGGACCAACTCAGAGTAACAGTTCAAGAGCGAGCTAAGGGTTTGTCAGACATTTCAGAGGGTAAAGCATTAATTCATGGTGTCGCAAAGGAGGTGGTCATATTTAAGAAACAAGAAATTAAGTGTATTAGGGTGGGGGGGCATGGAGAAGGAAAGGGAGATGATGATGAGTGTGGCGTTGATATAGTGGTGGTATGAAAAAGACAACGATAATGTAAATAGAATCACCCATACATTGTGCATTTTATTTCATTTGTTCAGATAAGTTCTGGCTCTGTTGCCCAGGCTGGAGTCCAGTGCTGGGACTATAGATCACTGCAGCCTTGAACTCCTCGGCTCAAGTGATCTTCCTGGGTAGCTAGGACTACAGGCGTGCGCCACCACACCTGGTTAATTTCCTTATTTTATTTGTAGAGACAAGGTCTTGCTATGTTACTCGGGCTGGTCTCAATCTCCTGGCTTCAAGTGATCCTCCCTCCCCTACCTCCCAAAGTGCTGGGATTACGGATGGGAGCCACTATGCCTGGCCTTCAAAGGTCTCTTCAATGCAGCAGAATAATCAGGCGACAACAGCAATGGGATGGGGAAAGGGCAGAACTGACTGGGGCTGGGGGCCCAGGAGGAGAGGATTCTGATTGAAATGGAAGAGTCATGGTCTGGAGGAGGCAAAGCAGCAGAGAGAGACCAACACGCCTCTCTACCTTTATCTACCACAACCCTCCTACAGCCCTGTGAACAAACCATAGCACAGGCCCTGATGTAAGGAGTACAGCTCTGCCAGTGGTACATTCTTTCCTTGGGATACAGCTGTATTGGCCAGAAACAGCCAAGAGAAGACAATTTGGGAACCATTTAGGGAAAAGACTAAGGGTGAAGAGGCCCAGCATGGTGGCTCATGCCTGCAATCCCAGCTCTTTGGGAGGCTGAGGTGGGAGGATCGCTTGAACCGAGGAGTTCAAGGCTGTAGTGAGCTATGATCACACCACCGCCCTCCAGCTTGGGCAACAGAGCCAGACCCTGTCCCCAGAAAACAAAAACAATACAAAATTAAGAAAAAAAGTTGGTGAAGAGGAGAGGTTGCAATGACATAGAGACTCCACTGGGCTCTGGAGAAAGGATCAGGATTTGCACAAGTAGGTGAGATTCTGAGCTGCGGGGAAATGAGGGTGGGGTGAGGAAAAGGGGGAAGAAATGACAGAAGACCCTGGGTTATTATGGTCCCTATTGTCTTGAGGATGGGGGACATGGGATAAAAGGGAGGAGAGGCTACTGAGTTACTTGGTTCCTAGTCCCTCTCCAGAGAAGTGGAGGCTGAGGTTAGGATAGAAGGGAAGAATGAGAGAGTTGCCCTCTGGGAGCTCGCAAAGTCTCCAGGGAGAGACAAATCTTTCTGGGAATCAGATGGGAGAGTAGGTATCAATGAAGTACTCACCTGTCTCTCAAAGTCATCCAACTTATCACGAGGACAAGGCTGTGAAAAGGATATCTTGGAAAATCCAAAACAACATTTTTTGGAAGATAAAGTAAATCCAGTGTGTTGAGATGTTTCTGCGTGTTTGGAGATAAATCACATTATTGTATTTTATCAGCAGATTGGTGGGGAGTTTAACAGCTTAAAGCTGGCAGTGAAATGGAAAAGGTTCCTCGTATCTACGAATAATCCACTCTTTTATGCAGGTTTCTGGACAGCTTAAATCAGGACTGTGCAGAGAAGCACAAAGTGATTATGTAAATTGGGATGGCTTGTTGGGGAGTATTTGCAGAGGGTAGTAGGGAGAGGTGGTGAGGGCAGAAGGGAGGGGGAGCAGCAGTAGGCATGGTGGGCAGCTTTCCCCTCAGGTAGGTGCTGTCTTGGACGTGAGTGCTAGCGTGCTGGGGGACACACAGCCATGAGGTCAGTGTGGAAGCGTCCATTCAGTGTAACACAGTATTTAGGAGTGCAGGCTCCAAAGTTGCATTGCTTGGTTCCCATTCTGGATCTACCACTTACAACACTGGAGGAATCTTGGTTCTCCCCTGTGCTAAACGGAGTTAATAATCTCACTTACCTCACATGATTGTTGTGAGGATAAAGGAAGACAAATGTATGAAAAGTTCCTAGAATAGTCTCTGATACATAGCATGCATGGACGTTCCTATAATGGTTGTCTGCACTTTTTGTGTTTTATATTCTGTTCAGACACAGAGGTACAGAGGCCCTGATAGTTGGGCCTCCTTTGCTTCTTCTAATGATACAGACTTAAGGCATGAATTTTTCCATCACTAAGCACAATCATGCAGATACCAGCATGCCAGTGAAGAAGAAACACTGACTTCCTAAACAGAGAACCTGGGTCACTGAAATCACTGGGGCCACTTGGGTCTTCACTTTTCACTGAGATGTGAAGGCTTGGTTCTAGTACTGCAATGTCACTGGTGCAGGAAGCTCCAATTGGGAGTCATAGAAGTGAGTTATGGCTTCAGTTCTGCCACAGCACAGCTGGGTGCCCTTGGCCTAATTAGGAGCACAGTGGACAGAAAGAGTGGGATCGGGCAGCCTTCACTGGTAACTACCGTAATGCCCTGCTAGGTCTCTAATGTTGCTTTTACAAACGTTTCCATAATTCTGCTTATGCCTTTGTCTTCTTCGCTAGACAATATAAATAATGATACTAATAACTTTTAAACAGCACTTATTCTATTCTAGTTATCTCTTTAATCCTAGTATCATTTAGATCCCACAGGATCTGGCACTTGGTAGGCACCTAATAAATGTTCAATAAATGATTAGATACAAGAACAGATGACCCTCTATTTGAATCATGTGCTTGCTTAGTTTAGGGACTTTGAGCAAATTTTTTGGTCTCTCATTTTAATTTGCCCATTATGCGGGGCACTCATTAGGCACTCAGTATATTTTGTTTAACTGAAATGTCCCGCTTCACTAGTGCTTGAGGGAACAAAATAGATTGTGATCTATGACTATTCCCAGATCTTCGTCCCTGGCTCCACATTTATGTATCGACTTCTGTTCAGTCTTTCTGCTTAGATGCGCAGTAGCACCTCAAGACTTACGTTCGGACAGGACCTCCAGACGGCTGCCTCTTGCCAACCCTTTTCTCTGTCTCCTCCATCTCAGTGAATGGCATTACCATCTACCCAGTTGCTCAAAACAAAACTGTAGGAGCCATCCTTCTGCTTCCCTGTCAGCCAGCAGCCTATCCGTCAGCAAATCCTCTAAGCTCTCTGAGTTTGATTTCTCCTCACCCGCTCCACTACCTCAACCCTTGTCCAAGCTACCCTCATTTCTTACATGAAGTATTGTGGTTATCTCCTAAATAGTCTCTGTGTTTTTATTCTTTTATACCCATCTCTTTTCTACTCTTAAGGATACCAACTACCCCCAGCTTCTTCCAGAATGATGGGTGGAACGGAACGATGACCTACTCAGCTGGAAGAATGGGGGAAAGAAAAGGCAGGATATGGTGTGTGTGTGTGTGTGTGTGTGTGCGTGCATGCACACATGCACACATGTTTGGGGAGCAGAGTCCTGGAGGGGGAAGTTTTAAGAGTGTCAATGTCCTATGACAAGGAGCGAGAGAGGGAATCCACAAATGGGAGCAGGGAGCCCTTAAAAAAGAGGCAACCACATAGATAAGACAAAGAAGGCACCCTGGAGATGAGCTCACTAGGGAGGCATCCATCATTATGTGCTCCGAATGGGCTGGATAGGCTGCTCTGGCAGGAACTAACCTGTCCATTCATCAGGCATTGAATGTTTAATTGAACAACTAATACTAAGCGTTTTCCGGATATAGGCACTACCATCTCATCCTTTTGATGGATGTTAAGGACATGAAATTAAGATGTGTAATAAAAACATTGAATCTCAAAAGAGAATGGAGTCTAGGTCCAGGTCTGGAGCCTTCTCCCAGGAGCCTCCATGCTCCCTGGACATATTTATCAGCTCGCTTCCCAGCAAACCCTGAATTCAGGATGTGGAGGTTGGTTGGCATGTGTTTAACAAAAACTTTGCACTGTATGGGCAACTCTTGCCTCCTTCATATGAGGCTCAAACACAGGGCTGACCCAGGAGAGGACTCTGTTCACTATTTATAAAGCCTAAAGGAGTATCATAGACTACAGGATATCCACATACCCATCAGTAATCTGCTTTGAGATCTTAGAGAAGCATCATACCATCTCTTTGTG
The DNA here is from genome assembly GCA_963573385.1 of Cacajao melanocephalus. Lineage (NCBI taxonomy): Eukaryota > Metazoa > Chordata > Mammalia > Primates > Pitheciidae > Cacajao > Cacajao melanocephalus. The sequence goes on along the minus strand of CAUYLG010055355.1, from coordinate 8,142 downwards.
TCCCATTGCTACAAGATGGTCAGCACTGAATTTCTACAGCTTCACATTGTACTGCTATGCACAGATTCCAAATATCCTTCCAGTTGGAGATAATGTATCAGCTCTGATCCTCTTACAGTGGAAATAAAATACAGGGTAAAGCTAAATGGGATTCCCAGGCTGCAGATCTCAGGTTAATGTGAGTAAACCTCGGCCAAATATGAACTTTCAGTTTTCAGAGTGTATTTAATTGAGAGTTATGGTTTATTTTGTTCCTTGAGCTAAATTGGGATCTGTACAAATAAAGAATGTGAAAAACCATAGCTGCAGTCTTAAGAGAACTCCAGTAAGAAAAGAGAGAAATTGTGTTTATAAAACCACAGAGTTGAGCTATCCTTTTTTTGGATTATTCTTCCATTTCTTGGTCTTTTTTGGCCAGAGTGCCAGGGCCAGTGATATTTTGGAGACAGCTATATGGAGCCAGGAGGCCAGAAGCATACCCTGTCCTCCTTCCTTTCTTGAGATTGTTATGAGCTCCAAATCAATGTAGAAACTTTGTCCAGAGCTATGAGAAAGGCAATTGCTCATCCTTCCTCCTTTGAATGACAGTTGTAGCTGCCCTTTCTTCCACTTGGTCTGTTGTCAGAACCAGGGAGCTAAAGTGTAATGCCATTTCAATTTGTGCTTCTGAAGCTTAGACCAGGTTGTGCTGTTTAGGTGAAAGGTTTAAACACCTGAGAATAATCTTAGGCATTAAGTAAAAATAGCTCCCAGCATTTTGTGCTTAAAATGGTAACTCTATGTGTCCAAGGACTGCAGTCTTCTATATTTCCTAGCAAATAGAACTGCTGAGATGCTTGAATCTCAGAATTGCAAGTGATTTGGAGGTTAGCTTGTCTGACTTTGTAGAAGAAAAATGTCAATTGCAGAAAATGTCCCTTTTGTAAACTACCACCACTTCTCCCCAGCTTTTAGACTTGAAGAAACAAAATCCACACCAAGGAGGTCTTCCTTGTTTGCCTTTTCTCTTTGCCAGAAAATCTCAGTACTGTGATAGACGTAGGTAGTGAGGGAAACCCGTCTTCAATCTGGGATGCCTAAATGCCCGGGAAATTTGCTGAACCCATCATCACCCCGTTGTAATAGATTTTTATGCTCATGAGTTTTTTCTGCAGCACTCAGCCTCGAAGGCCAATCAGGATTCCAGAAGATGAGGCTGAACATTGTCAGTCCACCTATAGGGGAGGGAGAGCTCTTTAATATTCATGTGCTGTGGCCCCTGCTCTCCACAGAGCCCACTGACAGCCATTCCCAGGAGGGCTCAGTGCTGTTTGGAGGCTGCACACTTTTGTTCTGTAAACAAGGAAGAGGCCTGAGCAATCTATTTGCCCGATTCTGAATCCAGCCTCCTTCTAAGGTCATACACCCTACTCAGCCTGTGACCTAATTACCCCTTCATTTCTGAGGTGCAGCAGCCAGGCTTCCAGGAAGCCAAGTTGAGATGGGAAGAGGAAGCTGACAGGTCGCTGGGAGTTGATCCAGCCCTCTTCTCATTCCTCCTCGCCTTCTTGCTCTTTTCTCTGTCACCAGTGCATTTAAGACAGCGCAGTGAGAAACTGCTGATCCAGACATCTTTAAAACATGCCCTTGGTAAGTCATCACCATTTGTAGTCACAAGAGGGGAGGACACTAAGCGGAAATGGCCGCCGACTCCTAGAGCCCAGTCCCCGGAGACTGCAGACAACGGAGGAAAGATGCTCTCCTGCTTGGCAAGGGCAGACAAATGGCTGTGGCATTTGTGTGAGATGTAGAGCTGATCCCAGCAGCTGTTCAGGCCCTCAGAGGGCTATTCAGAATATGCTGGAACCTCCAATCAAGCTGTTCTCCTGCTGTGGTTGCTGGTTTTTTAAAAAGCTACCTGCCTGCTTACCTTATATTTCTATGGCTTTTTAACAATTATGAGGATCCGGCCGGGTGTGGTGGCTCATGCTTGTAATTCCAGCACTTGGGGAAGCTGAGGCAGGTGGATCACCTAAGGTCAGGAGTTCAAGACCAGCCTGGCCAACATGGTGAAACCCCGTCTCTACTAAAAATACAAAAAATTAGCAGGGCATGGTGGCAGGCGCCTGTAATCCCAGCTACTCAGGAAGCTGAGGCAGGAGAATTGCTTGAACCCGGGAGGCAGAGGTTGTGGTAAGCCAAGATTGCACCATTGCACTCCAGCTACTCAGGAAGCTGAGGCAGGAGAATTGCTTGAACCCGGGAGGCAGAGGTTGTGGTAAGCCAAGATTGCACCATTGCACTCCAGCCTTGGCAACAAGAGCAAAATTCCTTCTCAAAAAACAAACAACAACCACCACCAATTATGAGGACCTTCCAAACACATGCTTCATTTCATTCCTGTGGTAGCTCATGTGAGGTATATATATAATGTAGTCTATATTTACATATATAATGTGGTCTATATATCTATCTATATATAGATAGTCTATAGATATATCTATAGATATAGTCTATAGATATATCTATAGATACAGTCTATAGATATATCTATAGATATATATATGTAGTCTATATTTATAGATATACATATATAGTCTATATATAGACTATATATATAGAGAGATTTATATATCTAGACTACATATATATATATAGATATATATATAGACTATATATATCTCTTTCTCTCTCTCTCTATAGTCTAGATATATAAATGACATGTCCCAAAGCAAATTCAGTAAGTGGCAGAAAGCTCCACTGTCCCATGATGTTGCCTCACCTTCCTGTTGAGCCTGATCGTTCACAAAGTTTGCTGTCCTGGTCACCTTTCTGTAGCATAAACCAGTGGTTCTCAAACTTGAGTGTGCATCAGAATCACCTGGCATGTTTGTTAAAGCACAGATTGCTGCTAGCCACCTCCAGACTTTCTAAGATCTGCGGTGGGCCTGAGAATTTTTGTTTCTAACAAGATGCTCTGATACTGATGTTGGTCCATCAGCCACAATTTGAGGATCATTGGTATCTAGAAAATCACCTTTTTGTATTGTAAAATCATAGTTAGTTTGCTGATTTTGGAAAACATTTCCGTGTATATTAAGCAGTTTAATATCGGTGTACGCCAGGCAAAGTGAAGGGGTATTTAATTCAGAAAACACCTGTGGAGCTTCCATGGCTAAGATCAGTCTCCTCTCTTGACTCTTTGCCTGGGATTTTCTTTATGTGGGGTAACTTCCAACAGGCATGGTTTCCTTCAGCAAGCCATTTGATCGCCATAGTTTCGGTTCCTCCAGTGTTGACTTTGAGACAAGGATTCTAGTGCAACAGCTGTTTGGAAAGTTTTGAAGATATTTCCTTGTATGTTAGCATACGTGCATAAATTAACTTGTGGGGATATTTGTGAATAAACTCATAAAAGCACACATGTACACACAACTATTTTATCTTATTTTTCTTGTGCTCGTAAATAGTTGAAAACCCTATGCATTATTTTGCAGCTTAGAAAAAAAAAAGGAATGCATCCTATCCCCCATGAAAAAAAAATGTAGCATATTTCTTTGGGCATAAGGGTATAGAGAGACAAAGGAGCGCAGGCTGGGCAGATGAAGTAATGTAGGATGAATGGGGTGGATTTGTGGGGAACAGAAAAGACTCATGGTCTAGAACAAATACTTGGGGACAAAATGAATAATGCTACTCCAAACTTTAGACTAGAAAAGAGGCCCTTTGGCTTGAGGGAGAGAAAGAGAACCGGAGAAGTGATAAGAACACTGATATTGAGAACCCCAGGACCCTTCTACTGGGTTCAGTCCTGGGAAGGTGGCTGGGCTGCAGAGAAGAAACAGCAGCATGTCAGGGACTTTAGCTGCAGATGGTTCTCACGCGCCTAGAATGGCAGGGAAGCAGTGGAGACAGGCCCTGAGCCTGAAGAGCACGAGGACAGGGTCTCGATGACCCAAGGCCAGCTCACATGAACCAAAACTCTAGGGCTGGGCAGGGTGACAGATATGTCAGTTTACGTGGGTAGATGACTTCGAGGACCTGTGTTCCTGTCCCTGTTGCTGCTTTGGTACTAAATGTGTCTCTCGGAAATTATGCTATCTTAAGCGGCAACTGAATCATTCATATGAAAGGTAAAGAAAATTACATTCACTTGATAGTTGAGTTTGTGACTAGAGATTCAAGCCTGAGAGACAGGTAAGTTATGCTATGGAGTTTGAGGGCCACGTGGAAGTATGCCTTGGTCCAGTGGTGACCCACAGGAGACAGTGAAGGATTCTCAGAGGTCACCTTCCCAGAGGGGTTAAGACTTGAGTTAGGGGATTATATATATATATATATATCCATCTTACTGATAAATATATTAATGACATTTCCATTTTGAAACATTATTTTGCCATTAAACATTGAAACATTAAATGCAGTTTTGCCAATTACAGTATTTTCCAGGATCATAAGCCTGTGCCTAGAGAAAAATTACTAGAGATTCATTTCCTATGTTTCTAACCAGTCCTCTCTTTCTAATAATTTTATGCATCATTAAAGCCAAGATTAAGTTCTTTTTCTCAAAAACTTAGCTGGCAGGCCAAGCCCATGCTATTCTTTTTCTTCCCCTTGGCTGTTTGGAAAGATTGTTCAGATCTGCACATTTTAACACTTTTGATCATGCATTATGTAGTCTTGTTCTCTCATCAATTCATTCGAGTTATTCATGTCTTCCTGGATGGATTGTTCCTCTGTGGAGGTTTCACTGAGTAGACGTTCTCAAAGGTCAGGACCAGTCAAGGTTCCATTAAAAAAAAAAAAGTTACCCTAATTTTTACTAAGATCTTGTGTGTGTTGAAGCTGCTCTAAGTGCTATGCAGATATTATTGTAGCCCCGTATAGTAGATGCTATTATCATCCCTGTTTTACAGATGAACACACATAGATTGAGTCAAGAGCCCACTGAAGACAATCATCAGAGCTGAGACAATGAACTAAGAAAAAGATGGATGTGGCTGTAATTAGAAGAAAAGCAATTTGCCTGCTCTCACATGACTGAACATTTTTTAAAACTTTGTCAATAAGTAAGTATTGGGTGTTAACACGAGAACCTCTGTATAGGTTGGTTATTATATCTTCTCTATAGGTTTTGCCCAAGTTAATGGTCCAGTAACCATTTGATGCTTGGAGCATGCCATTCTCAACGGATCACTTTGCACAATACCCCAGCAGGTGGCGCTATAACGGGCAAGCGGCTTCAGGCATGCCTCATTGCTCAAGCCGTGAATTTTCCTGTGTCCCTTGGGAGCCTGGGGCGGTGGGCTGGGGGTGGGATGTTCCTTGCAGTGAAGGCTCTTACTCTGGTCTGTGTAAGTGCATGTTACCCACACAGGCCATCCTCTGGCCCATCTCTGTGCTGCTGTGTTTGAACTGCTTCCCATTCATCCCACTGGAGAACATCTGTTATAAGAACGGTCAAACACATGATGCCCAGCCCAGCACTGGACAGATGAGGTTGAGACCAGTTTATTCATCACACACACTTATGGCCTGGGGAGGAAGACACTGTGCCACATAGGGCCACAATGGGGTTGACCACAACAGAGTGAACAGCCAGGGGCTGTGGGAGGCAGATTCTGTGGTATCAAGAGGGTAGGGTGACCCCTGGTTCCCACAGGGGATGTGGTTAGTTTGTCTGAAATGTTTTATGGGGTGGGAGGAAACTGAGACTCCCCACCCAGGGATAACGAAGAGCTGCACCTGGTCCATTTGGTGACAAGGGTCTTTTGGCAAAGGATTCTTTTTTTTTTTTTTGAGATTGAGTCTTGCTCCGTCACCCAGGCTGGAATGCAATGGTGTGATCTTGGCTCACTGCAACCTCCACTTCCCGGGTTCAAGCAATTCTGCTGCCTTAGCCTCCTGAGTAGCTGGGATTACAGCTGCCTACCATCATGCCCAGGTAATTTTTGTATTTTTGGTAGAGACAGGGTTTCAACAGGCTGGTCTTGAACTTCTGACCTCATGATCCACCTGGCCTCGGTCTTCCAAAGTGCTGGGAATACAGGCGTGAGCCACCATGCCCAGCTAAGGGATTCTTATCCTTGGTGTGAAGGGAGAGGAGAACCTGTGATTAGGATATTTCCGGCCCTTCCAGTTTTGCAATGTATCAAGGCAGAACTTAGTATTGAATCTTATTGTTAGGCCTTACACCATATGCTGTGGTATGGCCCCCACATAAACATTCTTGCTTTATGTCTATATTTTTATTCTATTTTTGTTTAATAGAGATGGGGTCTTGCTATGTTGCCCAGGCTGGCCTTGAATTCAAGGCATCTAGGGATCCTCCTGCCTTGGCCTCCCAAAGTGCTGGGATATTTAGGTGTGAGCCACCATGCCTGACTTAAATGTTTTTTTTATTTTTGAGTTGAGGTCTTATTGTGTTTCCCAGACTGGTCTCAAACTCATGGGCTCAAGCAATCCACCCACCTCAGCCTCCCAAGTAGCTGAGATTACAGGTATAGGCCACTATGCCTGGCTATTATTATTTTATTTTATTTTATTTTGAGATGGAGTCTTGCTCTGTTGCCCAGACTGGAGTGCAATGGCACAATCTCGGCTCACTGCAACCTCTGCCTCCCGGGTTGAAGCGATTCTCCCACTTCAGCCTCCTGAGTAGCTAAGATTACAGGCATGTGGCTTCATGCCCGGGTAATTTTTATATTTTTGTAGAGATGGGGTTTCACCACGTTGGCCAGGCTGGTCTTGATCTCCTGACCTCAGATGATCTCCGTGCCTTGGCCTCCCAAAGTGCTGGGATTACAGGCATGAGCCACCATACCCAGCCTATTTATATTATTTTTAAGAGATGGGTTTTGCCATGTTGCTCGGTCCAGCATGCAGTGGCTATTCACAGGCACAATCACAGCCTCAGACTCCTGGGCTCAAGCAATCCTTCTGCCTCAGCCCTCTGAGTTCTTCAGCTAAGAGCACAGATTTCTGGCTCTTCAGATTCTTGCCTGAGACTTACTTTAGAATAGTTTTTTTTTTTTGTTTCTTTCTAATTGAAAGAAGAGATTACTGGTACTTGGGAGGGGAAAATTGAAGGAGGTGTTCATTATTCAGTCCTCAAACCTCCCCAGGATTCATGTTGTATTTCTAAAATTGGACCACCAGGAAGCTCCAGACCTGCTTTGATCAGATGACTGTGAATAGTTAGGGTTCTTTCAGTTCCATGGGGAAGGAATCTGCAAGATCTTCCTTATGCATAAAAAGGGAGATTTGTTAAAAGCACACAGATGGTCTAGGAAGGCACAGGACAGAGAGACAGCTGGCCCTCAGGAATGAATGGGAACTAGAAGCTGAGTGCCCACCGTGTTTCCAGACCTTGCCCACCTTCCTCACTCCTGAAAGCCACCTCATTCCTCTTTCTTTGTGGTCAGGCCTTGTCTGCCACCAGGTCACATGATAGAAACCATGGTAAGCCCTCAACACAGCACATGGATTTTCATTTCCTCTTTTCAGTAGATTGTACTAGACTGAATGTTCTCAGTTCCAAATTGAAATTTCCTGGAGAAAGATGGGTCTGACTTATTTTGAGTCACTCCTGGACCAATGATCTGGAACCAGGGTGTATTAATCAGGGTTCTCCAGAGAAACAGAACCAATAGATGTGATTATGGGGACTGAGAAGTCCCACAATCTGCTGTTTGCAAACTGGGCACCCAGAAAAGCTGGTGGTGTCATTTGAGTCTGAGTCTGAAGGCCTGAGAACCAGGAGCATTGATGGTTCTCTCATCCGGGAGTTCAGTAAAGCGCAGAGGAAAACCAATATTCCAGCTCAACCAGTCAGGCAGAAAGAGAGAGAATTCCTCCCTCCCTCCCTCCCTCCCTCCCTTCCTCCCTCCCTTCCTTCCTTCCTTCCTTCCCTCCTTTGTTCCTTCCTTCCATTCCCTCCTTCTCTTCCCTTCCCTTCCTTCTTTCCTTCCTTGATTCCTTCCTCTCTCTTTCTCTGTTTCTTTCCCTCCCTCCCCACCTTCCCTCCTTCCTTCCTTCCCTCCCTCCTTCCTACCCTCCTTCCTTTCCTACCTATCCTACATTCACTCCCTGCTTCCTTCCTTCCCTCTTTCCTTCCTTCCCACCATCCTTCATTACATCCCACATTCAGTCACTCCATCCTTC
>CAUYLG010055354.1:0-16097 GCA_963573385.1 Cacajao melanocephalus | reverse complement strand
AGTAGAACAAGAATCCTGTTCTCTCTCCCTCTTTTTCTTCCTCTTTCTTTCTCTCATACATTCTTTTTCTTTCTTTCTTTCACTCTCACTTTCTTTCCTCTCTTTTTCTTTCTTTCAAAAAAAAAAAAAAAAAAAAGAAATCTACCTTTAATGTCCAAAGCAAGATTATTCTTAATGTGCTAAAGGAGAGATGACTTACCATAGGCAATGGCTTTCCCTGTTTGCAGTTGATACCACCAATGAAGATCATGTTGGGCATCACAGGTCTGGGATAGTCCAAAACAAAGTCCGTTCGCAACAGCCAAATTGATGTGTGGCTGAAGAGATCATATGCTGTGACAGGTGTTTGGAGAATTTCAGAGGCTATTTCTAAGACATCTTTGAAAACATAGTGGCAAAATAAATGTTCCTCTAAGTGCGCAATGTGGTTCCGTACTCTCTCCTTGAAAGTCATGGCATCCGAGAACCCTAAGAGACCTCTAGGGACATAGGAAAGAGGAGCAGGGCACTGTGAACCTTCTTCAAGATAATGGCACAATATCCCCCTGGTAAAGACCACAGAGGGGAGGGAGAAATATTTGGCAACAATTAAGCCACAGGCATCAAAAGGATCCAGAAACACCGCATCAAAAGAACTCTTCTTTAAGTATTCTACTAATTTTTTGTCCTTAAACAAACTCCTACAATGTGAAAAAAATAAGTCAAAAATACGACTGGATGAACTTGTTAATAGAGAAAATGCACTTTGTAGTGGTGCTTTCCACTGAGCATTGGCAAAAGCCATGAACTCCTTGTCCTGATCCTCCAGAGTGTATGAGGCTGAGTAAGTCTTCACTGTGCAATTCAGTGAGCTTCCCAGTTGCCAACTTACCTCTGGCATAACTACAACCACCTCATGCCCTCTGAGGATAAGTTTCTCTACCACCGACCTCATGGTGAACCAGTGGCTCCCATCCATGGGCACTACCAGCAGCTTCCCAGCCTGGGTAAAGCCACAGGTCAGCAGCAGACACATACACAGGGGAAGGGAACCGGTCCACCCTGCAGGTGCCATCAGAGAACTGCAGCCCAGAGCAAGTCAGCAGCTGGGATTCTACGCTCCTGTAATATAGTAAGCGGAAGAAGTACAGATAGAACCTGCCCCCACAAGAAGGCGTGTACTCGCTCATTCATAAAAAAAAAAAAAATCATACTCACTGCCAATGATTTACTCATAATAACATATAAGTAGCCTTTGCCGAGATAACTACTTGTATGTTTTCTAGAAAAGAATAACTCATCATCTTTGCCTTGGGGACATGCTGCAATGTGAGTTTAAAAACAAAATTATTAAGCAATGCTTTTGGCCTTGATGACATGGAAAGATAAAAAGGAAAGCAAATTTGAATTAAGCTAATAATTTTGGAATTTGTCACAAAGCAAAATTTGCAAAGTTTACAATTTTTATTTTGTCCTCTGTCCAGAAAGAAATAGGCATCTCATGTCTGATGGAAAGAGAGCAAGGCTCTTCACATTGACCTCCTAACTGGGAGGAAACTGTGGCTCACCTGTGTCTCTGCAATACAGAGCTCACTTGTGCATTGCACAGATGCAGGTGAGCCACAATTGTGACACAGATGAGCCACAAGTGCCGCTTGTCTTTTTTCATTTCCAAACTTTCTGAGGCCTCTGAAATGCTGTAATGAGATTGACAACCTTGCCTCCACAGATCCTTCCAGGGATTTGATGGAATGTGACTGTCAACTGTTTTAAATGGCTTTCCTCAGATATATTGCCTGCAGTGGTGAGTCGCCGCTCTATGCTGCCCAAGCACTCTGCTGAGCTGCCTCCCTCTGCCCAATCTGCTTCCATATTCTGAACAGAGCTATAGGCCTCTACTGTGGGCCCACCCCAATCACTTTGGTGCCTATCATTAGGGATCTATATATTGTTCTCCTCCATTCTTCTGAGCACCCCTTGTGGATAAGATTACATCTTCTTCCTGTTTTCATCCTCTTTCCACAGCAGCCATGCTTTGCCTTGCACAGAGGAAGTCCATGGGAGTTCTTGTTGCATTGGACTGAATTCCACTTTGCAGATTTTTATGGGTGACCTCAGTGGTGTGTGTCAGGTAACACCCTGAGGAGCATTTAGTGAGAGATTCAATAGCCAACCTCAGGGTATAATCCTTGTAGGAGCACAAGATGGCTCCTTCCAGGAGACCCTACCTGGTACTAGACATTTGCTTAGTCATACTACCTGCTCCCAAACCCAACACCTCTAATTCAGTCTCTCAATCAGGGGTCATAAGGAACTTTAGAACTCATTACACACAGTTTTCTATGGAAAGGATTGTCAATACTACGGAAGAGACTCTGGATAGAGAATGTCATGAAAGTCCAGAATAATGACACCATTGAAGATGCCATTGTTGTTACAGAAAAAGTTGTGAAAGCCACCAAGCCCCAAATAATATATTTCTTCTGGAGAAAACTGTGTCCAGATGTTGCGTATGACTTCATAGGATTTATGACAGAACCAATCAAAGGAGTCATGAAAGAGATTATGGATACAGCAACAAAAATATGGGGGATAAGGTGTTTCAAAATATGGATCTTGGAGAAATTCAAGAGCCAATAGACATCACACTCGAGGAACTGATAGAAGATGACCTGATGGAGATGAGTGCTTTTTAATCAGTACTTGACGAGGAAGAAGATGTAGAAGAAGCAGTGCCAGAAAAAAAAAAAAAAAAGGTCTTAGACAATACAAGCCTCGTACAAAGGCTTCCAATTATTAAGACTGCTTTCGACTTCTTTTACAATATGAACCCTTCTATGATATGAGCACTGAAACTAAAGCAAATGGAGAAGAAGGATTAGTACTGTATAAAAAGCATTTTTAAATAAATCAAAGAGAAAAAACCAGAGAGTAGTTGTGATGTATTTCCATAAGGTTACACCAAGTGCACCTGCCTCCTCTTCCACCCCCTATACCTCTTCTGCCTCTGCCACCCTGAAATAGCAAGACCAATATCTATTCCTCCTCCTTCACAGCCCACTTAATGGAAGATGATGAGGATGGAGACTTTTATGATGATTCACTTTCACTTATACATATTCAACTTTTGTTTTAGATTCAGGAGTACATGTGCAGATTTGTTGCCCGAGTATATTGTGTGATGCTGACATTTGGGGTATGATTGTTCCCATCACCCAAGTACTGAACATAATACTCAATAGTTTTTCAGCTGTTGCTCTCTCCCTCTCTCCTTTAGTAGTTCATAGTGTCTACTGTTGCCATCTTTATGCCCATGAGTATCCACTGTTTAGTTCCCACTTCTAAGAGAGAACACATGGTATTTGGTGTTCTGTGCCTGCATTAATGCTCGTAGGATAGTGACTCCAGCTGCATCCATGTTGTTACAAATGACATGATTTCATTCTTTTATATGACTGCATACTCCATGGTGTACATGTACCACATTTTTTTCACCCAATCCACTGTTGATGGGCACCTAGGTTGATTTCATGTCTTTTCTAGTCTGAACGAACATACCAGTGCATGTGTTTTTTGGTAAAACAACTTTTGATTGTTTTGGTTTCTTGGTAAAACAACTGGTATGCGATGAACATACCAGTGAATGTGTTTCTTGGTAAAACAACTTTTTTTTTTTTTGAGACAGAGTCTCGCTCTATCGCCAGGCTGGAGTGCAGTGGCGCGATCCCAGCTCACTGCAACTTCTGTTTTCTGGTTTCAAGCAATTCTCCTGCCTCAGCCTCCCAAGTAGCTGGGACTACAGGCACACACCACCATGCCCGGCTATTTTTGTTTTTTTTTTAGTAGAGACGGAGTTTCACCATGTTGGTCAGGATGGTCTCGATCTCTTGACCTTGTGATCCGCCCACCTCAGCCTCCCAAAGTTCTGAGATTACAGGCATGAGCCAACGCACCCGGCGAGTAAAAAAATTTTTTTTTTTGCATATATCCAGTAATGGGATTGCTGGATCAAATGACAGTTATGGATTAAGTTCTTTGTGAAATCTCCAAACCACTTCCCACAGGAGATGAATTAATTTGCATTCCCACCAACAGTATGCAAGTGGTCCCTTTTCTCAGCAGCCTCACTAGCAGCTGTTGTTTCTTGACTTTTTAATAACAACCATTCTATCTGGTGTGAGATGATATCTCATTGTGGTTTTGATTTTCATTTCTCTGATGATTAGTGATATTGAACATTTTTCCATATGTTATGTTTTGTAGCAACATTTTCTTTAGCTGGCTGTATTGTAATAATATGGGATATAATACTAATAACATATAAAATATGTGTTAATTGACTGTTTATGTTATTGGTAGGGTTTTGGTAAACAGTTGGCTATCAGTAGTTATGTTTTTGGAGAATCAAAAGTCCTATGTGGATTTGCTACTGACAGGGGTTGGTCCCCCTGATTCCCACATTGTTCAAGGGTCAACTGTACAAGCAATGAACAGTTGAAAACTGAAATTAAAATACCACTTAAATAGCATCAAAAATATAAAATGCTTAGGATATATCTAACAAAGGATGTGAAAAACTGTACACTGAAAACTACAGAACACTGATGAGGGACCTAAATAAATAGATATGATAATGAACTTAAATAAATAGATATGATAATGAATTGGAAAACTCAAAATTGCTAAGATGTTGTTTCTCCCCAGTTGCTCTATAAATCCAATACATTCCCAATCAAAATCCTAGCACGCTTTTTTGTACAAATTAACAAACTTATTCTAAAATCTATAAGGTAATGTAGAAGACCTACAATAGCAAAAACAATTTGAAAAAAATTAAAAAAAATTAGAGAGGTAACACTATCTCATTTATAGATTATTACACAGATATAGCAATCAAGTATTTCACAAATAGATCAACAGAACAGAATACAAGGTCTAGAAATACATGCACAAATGTATGAACAACCAAGTTTTTACAAAGGTACAAGGTAATGCAGTGGAGAAAAGGCCATAGTTTTCTACAATTGGATATTCCCATGCAAGAAAATGAAAAAAGACCTCTGTGTCTTCCTACCAAAAACCTATAACCCCCATTTTACCTCGATAAAAATATCAGGCAAACACATACTGATATTCTAGAGGAACATTCTACTGGACACCTGATCAGGACTGCTCAAAACTGCCCAAGTCACCAAAAGCAAGGAGAGTCTGAGAAACTATCACATGCTGGAGAAGACTAAGGAGACATGATGACTACATTTCAGGTGGCATCAAAGAGATACCGTAAAAGGACAGGGATATTAGGTAAAAATTAATGAAATCTGAAGGAAACAGACTTTAGTTCATCATAATGTGTCAATATAGAAACATAAGATTTAACAATGGGGGAAACTGGACAGAGTAGATGAAAATTCTCCAAACTATTCATCGCAACCTTGCTATAAACCTATATTTATTCTATAATAAAGTATTTGTAAGAAAAGTCACTTAACAGTCCGTGAGAAAATATTTGCAGGGTCCCATGGATGCACACAGTGAAGGATTCATCAGAGGCATGGTGGGAGCTCGCTAGATTATATCTGCAAATGGTCTTGGTGTCTGACGCTGGAGCTTAAGGACCTCAGGGTGGGTCTTCCTTTGAAGAGACTATTCTTTCCCATTTAAATGAGCTTGACACCTTGTCAAAATTTGGCACCTAGTCAATTGGCCAAGGATGTATGGGTTTATTTTTGAATTCTCCATTCTATTCCATTGTTCTATATGCAAAGATGTTGTTTGAGACAATCGAGAAAATGTTGCTATGGACTGGAAATAAGATAATATTAAAGCATTTTTTATTGTCTTAGATATGATCATGATATTGTGGCCATGTAACACATTTTTCTTATTTTTGTATATTTAATGAAGTATTCAGTGATGAAATGACATGCCAAGAAATTCTTTTTTAAAATGACACATTTCTTTTTTAAAGTTTTCTTTAAAAAGACAGAAAAAAAGGATAGATTAATTAGCACAGCAAAATAGTGAAAATTACTTAACTTAAGGATGGGTAAGTGGGTGCTCATTACACTGAGTCTCTCCTTTGTGTATGTTTGAAAACTTTGAAAATAAAAACTTGGTGGCAGGGAGGAGATTCAAAAAAAAAAAGAAAAGAAAACCTTGAAGTAAACAATTTTAGTGGGAGGCCTTAGTCTTGTCCACCAAAAGCTAACTTTGAATTTGGATCTTGGATTAGAGCAAGAATCTTTGATAAATGGGGGAAGCACAGATCTCTTCTTGCTCTGTAACCATATCCCACCCCTAGTTCTGCAGAGCTGCACCTGCCATGGATGGTATAGACGGAGCCTGAATTCTTTATACCTAAAACAAGTCATCAATTCTGTTGGAACTCACCAAAAATTCAAAGACTAGGAGTGACTTCCTCTTTTTGTCATTAAAACAATTTCAATGCTCTGATGAATTATTTACACACCATTAATTTACACACACATTAGAATGCTGAAATGTAAGAGAATGACCATACTAAATGATGCAGAAGTTTTTCCCCTCCAAATCTCACTTAAATAGCATCAAATCTCAAGTTGAAATTTGATCCCTGATGTTGGAGATGGGGCCATCTGCCATCCTTGTTAAAAGTATTTAATTACATCCCTGGATGTAATTCTGCTGGATAGGTTCAAGGAGATTTTGTTATAGGAGACCTTCAAGAAAATCCCCTATGTAGGGTCTGGGACACGGCACAGAAACACACCTGCACATATACAAACACATACATGTACAATCACATACCCTATCATCAAGTAATACTTCCTTCTCACCAGACAGATGAGACACAGACTCTGAATCCTCTTTCCCAGCAAGATGTAACCAACCACATGCTTTTCCCAGACACACCCTGCCCATCTGAAACAAGGAAGGAGCAAGATGCAGTGTCCACCATTCTTCTGATGACAATTTACTTTTGTGGTTGGGCCATATCCAAGACTCTTTGCCAAGAAGCCCTCTTTGAGTTCTGAATTCCTCTGTGAGAATTCTGCTGGCATTACATGTATAATCATAAACATATACATTAATATATATAACCCTCCACAATTATAAAAAGTTTCATACATACATATTCTTTAATAGATACATAAATGCATTTAGTTCATATCTCATAAAATATATTTGTAATTAAAACAAATGAAACCATATATGGTTTAATGTTTCATATTTTATAGATATCCCCCTATTATAGGTGATATAAAATCATATGTAGGTTTCTATATCTCTAAAGGCCTCTGGGTGACCCTGTGAGTCACAACGAACTCAGCATGGGCTCAACAAGTGGCAGGGCCTCACCCTCAGCCAAAGGGTGTAGGCAACACGTAAGTGGTATTTGGTTCTATAATTAATAGAGGGTAAAGGGGAGAAAAGTGCTTAGACAAGTCCAACCTCCTAGATTTCTGCCACTTGCATCTCCTAGCCTGGTCTTGCAAAGATGTAAAAGTCATGCCTAATTTTGAAAAGCCTACAACTGTAGTCTTCCTGCTTTTTAGAAAGAGCATTATTTCACTTTCCCATGAGTTGGCTGAACAGTCACTCTTTCACCAAACATCTGCCAATATATGAGAGAATATGACTGTGTTACAAAGTCTATAAGAAGCCAGAACAATAGATAAAAATGTATACTCTATCCTTAATAAAATAATATACTGAGATTAGACACCAGGTGTTTCATCTGCATTTAGCAACTATGCATTTGCCAAATCCTATTCTCATATTTATCAAGGACTTTTCAATCACAAGTCACTGAATCCTATTTAAACTGGCGACTCTCACAATATTACTTAACAATGTTTTGTAAGTATATGCTCCAGCAAAGCAAAATAAGTGGTATAAATATCAGAGAGGGAAATTATTTGCAGATGACATTTTATATTGTATATCTAATGTATACTACAAAATAATAAGAAAAGTTAGTAATGTGGCTGCATACAAGACACATATGCAAGAACCAAAACATTAATTACCAATAATCAGTTAAATGTGGAAATGGAAAAATTGCCCTGTATATAATAGTTTCAAAAATAATAAAATGCCAAGGAATAAATGCTAATAAGAAATATAAAATGCTTCTATGGTGAAAAATTTTATTTATGTATATAAAACAAGATCTGAATATATAGTGAGACATACATATTCCTGAACAAGAAAACTTAATAGCAAAAAGATGTCAATTCTTCTCAATTCATGAAAACTCTGTAACCCTATGTGTAGGACTCTAGTCTACTAAGATAAAGAATATGGAAATATATTCATGTAAGGAAAGTATTAAAGAGTGTTTACGCGTTCCATTTGACCCAGCAACCCCATTACTAGGCATATATCCCAAGGATTATAAATCGTTCTACTATAAGGACATATGCACACGAATGTTCATTGCAGCACTGTTTACAATAGCAAAGACCTGGAACCAACCCAAATGCCCATCGATGATAGACTGGACAGGGAAAATGTGGCACATATACACTATGGAATACTATGCAGCCATAAGAAACGATGAGTTCGTGTCCTTTGTAGGGACATGGATGAACCTGGAAACCATCATTCTCAGCAAACTGACGCAAGAACAGAAAAGCAAACACTGCGTGTTCTCACTCATAGGTGGGTGTTGAACAATGAGAACACATGGACACAGGGAGGGGAGCATCACACACTGGGGTCTGTAGGGGGGAAGCAGGGGAGGGACAGCAGGGGGTGGGGAGTTGGGGAGAGATAGCATGGGGAGAAAAGCCAGATATAGGTGATGGGGAGGAAGGCAGCAAATCACACTGCCATGTGTGTACCTATGCAACAATCTTGCATGTTCTTTACATGTACCTCAAAACCTAAAATGCAATTAAAAAATAAATAAAAAATAAAGAGTGTTTATGTGGTCTTATTCATAACGGCAAAAAATGGAAAATTCCTAAATCTATTTCAATATTAATTGGTTAAAAACTACATTGCATCCAATGTAAAATCTTGTATGAAATTGTTAAAAGAACTTGGTGGTTTGCTGCCTCCATATCCTTATCATCTACATTAGGTATTTCTCCTAATGTTATCCCTCCCTAATTCCCCCACCCCACTGCTATCCCTCCTCTAGCTCCCCAACTCCCTGACAGGCAGGAAACCACCATAGCACGTGTATACCTATGTAACAAACCTGCACATTCTGCACATGTACCCCAGAACTTAGAGTATAATTAAAAAAAAATCCAAAAAAAAAACTTGTCAAATCTGTATGTATTGGTCTATAAAGGTAGCTATAATTTATTGGCAAGTGAAAAACGCAAGGAAAAAAAGAATACGTCCAACCCGATACTAGAATTTAATAAAATAGGTGTGAGAATTTACATTAAAAGTTGTGTATACCTAAAACACTATTTTTTTTAATGTAAAAAATGTACAAAAAACTGCTAAGAGCATTTCCTCTAGGGGGTCACATAGAAAAGTTTCATTTCTTACTGTGGCTTTTGGTACTTTTCTAAATATGGTACTTAAAAATGTAGGCTGAATGTGATCTACAATTTTATAAACTATACATACATATCTTCAAGAAGGGCAGTTTTATAAAATTTGCTAACTGATAAGTACATGCATTGGCACAAAATAATTTGTTAAACTGGAAAGAAATTAGAAATGGAACAAATGAAAATGTCAAATTATAGTTCTGGAAGGAATCCTTTTATAATTTCCAAAGCCAGATTATTCTTACTATAGTAAAGGAGAGATGACTTACCATAGGCAATGGCTTTCCCTGTTTGCAGTTGATACCACCAATGAAGATCATGTTGGGCATCACAGGTTTGGGATCGTCCAAAACAAAGTCCGTTCGCAACAGCCAAATTGATGTGTGGCTGAAGAGATCATATGCTGTGACAGGTGTTTGGAGAATTTCAGAGGCTCCTTCTAGGGCAGTTTTGAAAAAATGGTGGCAAAATAAATGCTCCTCCAAGTGCATGATGTGGTTCCGTACTCTCTCTTTGAAAGTCATGGCATCTGAGAACCCTAAGAGAATTCTGGGGACATAGGAAAGAGGAGCAGGGCACTGTGCACCTTCTTCAAGATAATGGCACAATATCCCCCTAGTGAAGACAACAGAGGGGAGGGAGAAATATTTGGCAACAATTAAGCCACAGATATCAAAAGGATCCAGAAACACCGCATCAAAAGAACTCTCCTTTAAGTATTCTACTAATTTTTTGTCCTTAAACAAACTCCTGCAATGTGAAAAAAATAAGTCAAAAATACCACTGTGTGGACTCGCTAATAGAGAAAATATACTTTGTATTTGTCCTTTCCATTGAGCGTTGGCAAATGCTGTGAACCTTCGGTCCTGATCCTCCAGAGAGTATGAGGTTGAGTAAGTCTTCACTGTGCAATTCAGTTTTCCTCCCAGTTGCCAACTCACCTTCGGCCTGACTACGACCACCTCATGCCCCCTGAGGATGAGTTTCTCCACCACTGACTGCATGGTGAACCAGTGGCTCCCATCCATGGGCACTACCAGCAGCTTGCCTGCATGGGCAAAGCCACAGGTTAGCAGCAGACACACACATAGGTAAAGGGGGCTGGTCCACCCTGCAGGAGCCATTAGAGAACTTCAGGCCAGAGCCAGCAGCTGGGATTCTAAGCTCCTATAATACAGTAGGTGGAAGAATTACAGGCACAAAACCTGACCCCAATAGAGGGCGTGTATTTATCCCTTCAGAAAAAAAAATCACAGTCACTGACAATGATTTACTCATAAGAACAAGAATACATGAGTAGCTTTTGCTGAGATATCTATTTGTATGTTTTCCAGACAAGAATAGCTAACGGTCTTTGCCTTGGGGGCAGATTATGCCCTGTGCTGCAATGTGAGTTTAGACACAGAAATATTAAGCAACGTTTTTGGACCTTGAAGATTCAGAAAGATAAAGAGAAAGTAAATTTGAATAAATCTAATGTATTTGGCATTTGTCCCAGAGCAATATTTAGATTTTGCCTTTTGGCAACCAAAGACTCTCTGTCCAGAAAGGAATTGGCATCTTATGTTCCAAGGAAAGACAACAAGGCCCTCAGCACTGACCTCCCAACTGGCAAGAAATCGGGGCTCACCTGCATCTCTGCAATGCATAAGAATTGCTGCTTGTCTTCTTCCGTATCCAAACCCTGAGAGGCCTCTGAAATGCTGAAGAGACGGACAACCCTGCCTCCATGGACCATACCAGGGACTTGATGGAAAGTGACTGTCACCTATTTTAAATGGCTTTCCTCAGACACATTGCATGCAGTGGGGGGTCGGTGGCCCAATCCTTGCATGAGCACTCTGCTGAGCTTGCCTCTCTGTGATCCCTCTACTTCCACATTCTAGACACGCCATCACTCCACTGCCCTCCTTGAAAAAAAGATGTACTTGTCTCCCTCAGTCTGCTGAGCACTCCTTGAGGCCAGAGGTGATGTCATCCTCGTGTTTTTACCCTCCTTTCTCAGTACCCATGCTATGCTTTTGACACAGTTTGTGTCTTTTTATGTTTGGGTTTACAAATAGGACCGTCCCCTTCTGTAAACATGCTACCACCCAAGCCTTGAAGGGAAAAGATCAACACCCGCTGCCAGTTTTATTGTTGTACAAGAAGGCCTCAACAAGAACACTTTTTCTGGATTGGTTCTATCACTGCTTTGTCTCTGAAGTCAGGAAATTTCTTGCCTGTAAGAGACTGTCTTTCAAAGTTCTTTTGATTTTGGACAATGGCCCTAGCCACCCAGAACCCACAAGTTCAACACCGAAGGTGTCAAAGTGGTCTACCTGCCAGCAAACCCAGGATTTCTAATTCTGCAACAAAAGAAGGGGAATATGGTCTTTCAAGATGTGGATCTGGGAAAAATTCAAGAAGGAATAGACACCACACCAGAGAAATCAACAGAAGATGACTTGATGGAGATGAGTGCTTTTGAATCAGTACCAGGTACTAAAGAAGATGTAGAAGAAACAGTGCCAGAAAACAAATTGCTATTAAACAATCTGGCAAAGGCTTCTGATTATTAAGACTACTTTTGACTTCCTTTACAAAATGGACCCTTCCATGAATGGGCACTAAAATGAAAGCAAATGGGGAAGAAGGATTAGTATTGTATAAAAGCATTTTCAAAGATTGAAAAGGCAGCCAGGCACAGTGGCTCATGTCTGTAATCCCAGCACTTTGGGAGGCTGAGGCAGGTGCATCACCTGAGGTTAGGAGGTCGAGACCAGCCTGGCCAACATGGTAAACCCCGTCTCTGCTAAAAATACAAAAATCAGCTGGGTGTGGTGGCACATGCCTGTAATCCCAGCTACTCGGGAGGCTGAGGCAGGAGAATCGCTTGAACCTGGGAAGTAGAGGTTTCAGTGAGCTGAGATCGCACCACTGCAATCCACCTTGGGCGACAGAGCAAGACTTAGTCTCAGACAAAACAAAAACAAAAAAAATGGTCAAACAATAATTATGATATAATTCTGTAAATTACACCAAGTGTGCATGACTCTCCTCCTTTGATCTCCTCCACTCTTCCCCAACTGCCACCCCTAAAGCAGCAAGACCAACCCTCCTCTTCCTCCTTCTCAGTCTACTCAATGGAGGACAATCAACAGGAAAACATTTATGATCATTCACTCCCACTTAATGAATACTTAATTTTCTCTTCCTCAATATTTTCTTAATAATGTTTTCTTTTCTCTAGCTGACTTTACTGTAATAATACAGTATATAACACATATAATGTGCCAAATATGTGTTAAGCAACTGTTTCTGTTATTGGTAAGGCTTCTAGTATATAGTAGGCTATTAATAGTTGAATTTTTAGGAATGCAAAAATTCTACGCAGGCCAGGTACAGCGTCTCACGCCTATAGTTCCATCACTTTGAGAGGCCGAGGTGGGCAGATCACTTCAGGCCAGGAGTTGGAGACCAGCCTGGCCAACATAACAAAACCCTATCTTGACTAAAAATACAAAAAATTAGCTGAGCGTGGTGGCACACACCTATAATCCCAGCTACCCTGGAGGCTGAGGCAGGAGAACTGCTTGAACCCAGGATGCAGAGGTTGTACTAAGTTGAGATTGTGCCATTGCACTCCAGCCTGGGGAACAGAGCACGACTCTGTCACCAAAAAAAAAAAAAAAAAAAAACACCTTCCGTGAGAATTTCCTACTGCTCGGGAGTTGGTACCTCAATCCTCACATTGTTTAAGGGTCAAACGTACTAGCAATGAGCAATTGAAAACTGAAATGAAAATACCACCTAAGTAACATCAAAAATATGAAATACTAAGAAATAAATCTGACAAAAGATGTGAAACACTCTACACTGAAAATGACAAAACATTGCTGAGAGACCTGAATAGACATGTTCATGAATCAAAAAACTCAAAATTGTTAAAATGTCATTTTCCTTAGTTTATCTATAAATCCAATACAACCCCAACCTAAATTCTAGCAGGATATCTTTTTGTACAAATTAGCAAACTGATTCTAAAATTCATATGGAAATTTAAAAGACCTACAATAGCAAAAATTACTTTTAAAAAATAGAAAAAAATGGTTTCATCTCTATGACTGTCAGAGGTGGGTGGCTTTGACAGAGGAGCTGCTGGAGCTTGTGCTTGAACATGTGAGTCTCAGACTCTGGAGGTGAAAATGCTTATATGAAATACTGTATGTTTGGGAGAGGATCCAAGATGGCCGATTAGGAGCAGCCCAGGATTGCAGCTCCCAGCGAAAGCGTGGAGGGTGAGTGGATGCCACATTTCCAGATGGATTTTTATGCCTGCAGACCAGGAGATTCCCAGGTGGAGAAGCCCCACAGGTCGCCAGCGTGGCTGTTTTGGTTGGTGTGGTGGGTCTCTGCACAAAATACACATTTCCCCGCACAAAATACATGGGTCCAGGCACCATTTTAGCTGGCGACTGGAGCTCCTGGGAGACAGAGTCACCCATTCAACTGATAAAAAGGGGACTGAAACAGGGAGCCAGGCCAGGATATTCCCGGGCAAAAAAGTGCCACGAATCTCCACACAGCTGTTTCAGCTGGCACAGTGGGTCACAGCACGGGAAATCACACAGATCCCAGTGCCTTTTCAACAGGTGACTGGAACACTGGGGAGACATAGTTGCCCGTTGAACTGATAAAAAGGGGACTGAAACAGGAAGCCAAGCCAGGAGATTCCTGGGCAAAAAAGTGCCACAAGCCCCCAGTGCGGCTGTTTCTGCCAGCTCAGCGGGTCTCTACATAAAATCTCACACAAATCCGGGCATCTTTTCAACTGGCAACTAGAACGCTTGGGAGACAGAGTCGCCCATTCAACTGAAAAAAAAGGGGGTCTGAGGCAGGGAGCAAGGTGATCAGGCTCAGCCAGTCCCACCCCCACAAAAAACAGCAATCTGAAACACTCTGGATTGAGAGTTTCACAGCAAGCACAGCTGAACCCGGGACGGTGCAGCTCTGTGGGGGAGGGGCATCCGCCATTACCAAGGCAGTCAACCACTACCAAGGTAGTCCGCCATTGCTGAAGCAGGCCACCATTACAGAGGTGGGCTGCAATTGCCGAGACAGTTCTAACTATACCCCTATAAACAGGACTGCAGGGAAGTTCACATGGCAGTTGGGTGGAGCCCACAGCAGCTCAGCAAAGCCTCTGCAGGCAGACTGTGACTAGGCTGCCTCCTCGCTGGGCAGGGCAGCTCTGAAAAAAGGCAGCATCCCAGAAAATTATAAATACAGCCCTACCTCCCTGGGACAGAGCCCCTGGGGGAAACCCGGGGGGGGTTATGAGTTCTGCTGCAGCAGACTTAAACGTACCTGCCCAGCAGCTCTGAATGGAACAACAGAGCTCACAGCTCAGCACTTGAGCTCTTATAAAGGACAGACTGTCTCCTCAAGCAGCTCCCTGACCCCCATATATCCAAAGAGTCACCTCATAAAGGAGAGCTCAGACTGACATCTGGCAGGTATCCTTCTGGGACAAAGATAGCAGAAGAAGAAACTGCCAGCAACCCTTACTGTTCTGCAGCTGCTACAGGTGATCCCCAGGCAAGCAGGGCCTGGAGTGGACCTCAGCAGTCCTACAGCAGAGGGGCCTGACTGTTAGAAGGAAAACTAAGAAACAAAAAGAAATAACTTCATCATTAACAAACTGGACATCCACTCAGAGACCCCCATCTGAAAGTCAACAACTACAAAGACGACAGGTAGATAAATCTACAAAGATGGGAAAAAACCAGTGCAAAAAGGATGAAAACACCCAAAACCAGAACGCCTCTCCTCCTCCAAGGGATCACAACTCCTCACCAACAAGGGAACAAGGTTGGATGGAGAATGAGTCTGATGAATAGACAGAAACAGGCTTCAGAAGGTGGGTAATAAGAAACTTCTGTGAGCTAAAAGAACATGTTCTAACCCAATGTAAAGAAACTAAGAACCTTGAAAAAAGGTTTGACAAAATACTAACGAGAATAAACAGCTTAGAGAGGAATATAAGTGAATTGATGGAGCTGAAAAACAGAACACGAGACCTTCACAAAGCATACACAAGTTTCAACAGCCGAATTGACCAAGCAGAAGAAAGGATATCAGAGATCAACTCCATGAAATAAAATGAGAAGGCAAGATTAGGGAAAAAAGGGTAAAAAGAAATGAACAAAGTTTCCAAGAAATATGGGACTATGTGAAAAGACCTAATCTACCTTTGATAGGTGTACCTGAATGTGACAGAGAGAATGAATCCAAGCTGGAAAATACTCTTCAAGATATTATCCAGGAAAACTTGCCCAACCTAGCAAGAAAGGCCAATATTCAAGTCCAGAAAATATAGAAAACACCACAAAGATATTCCCAAGAAGAGCAAACCCAAGGCACGTAATCCTCCGATTCACCAGGGTTGAAATGAAGGAGAAAATGATAAGGGCAGTCAGAGAGAAAGGTCGGGTTACTCACAAAGGGAAGCCCATCAGACTCACAGCGGATCTCTCAGCAGAAACCCTACAAGCCAGAAGAGAGTGGGGGCCAATATTCAACATCCTTAAAGAAAAGAACTTTCAACCCAGAATTTCATATCCAGCCAAACTAAGCTTC